>WAAD01004385.1:144119-238853 GCA_013389945.1 Fregata magnificens
CTAGCAACTCAGTGCATTGAACATTTAGTAATACAGGTGATATTAAGTCCCATTGTCTAACTCATGAAGATAACATAATACTTGAAACCAAATCTCTGTCCTTCTATAGAGTGTACGCAAGGCTGGAAAACTGATCTAAATGAATACAACATCTTTCAGAAAATCCCATATACATTGGCAGTAATGTAAAAGAAGCTAGAATAAAGTGGACATTAAAAATACAAAGAAGGAATTTTTTAATTTTAAAACATTTTGCTGCCACCTTCTGGAATTTAATAAAATGCGCATCTCAAATGTTTGTAATGTGGACATAATTTAGCCTTCAACAGGAATTGCTAATGTTATTACAGAGTAAGAATACATACATTTCGTCTTTATTACTTTTTAAATTCTAAACAAGTATGTCCAATTTCACATTCCACAGAGAGATGGAATAGCACAGACTCAAATTTAAAGCTTTTATATATGAATACAGGAGAAAAGAAATATTGTGCATCAAGCATAACTCTCAACAAATGGCATGAATAATCAGCAGATCAAGCATTATTCGGTCATAAAGAAATACAGGTAAACAAAGCAAGGAGCTGCTCACAGATGCTACATAAATATCAATAATAATTCACAATTAATTGTTAGTTTAAACCCAAGGTTACTTGTTAGAACTCAGGGCCTCTTTCCCCAGGTGTGTTGTGGCCTTTCTATAACTGCACTGCTTTTAAAATGTAAGTCTACATCAATAAACAAGAGGCAAACAAGTCCTACGGCTTTGGGTTCTGTCCTACCTATTCTCTCCCTGTTTCTGTCAGAGAGATTTTCTTCTGCACAACATGTAAAAATGTAATGCATTCTGGGGAAGATTAATATATGCAAATGTAACACCAGTACAGAGAGTATGTCGGAAGTTCTTTATTATCACTAAGACAACTGAAGCACTAATCCTATTTTAGAAAACGAGTGATCACAAGCACTTAAGCTGGAGGAAGAACAGAGTTGTCCGTATCTGTACGCGGTCCTGAAGTCGGCAGGTTTTTTTTGATGCACGAGATCAATCAACATTCCCAGAGCATCCTGGGGTTTGGTTGCCTCCATCACTGCTCATACAGTGGGCAGACGATCTCTAGGACAGCCAGCTCTGCAGGGACGTGTGCTGCTTGGCAAGGTGCCTGGTCAGCTGGGGGTTGGTGCTTGCCAGGTGTGTTGCACAACCACCTCTTGGGGAAATAAGGAGTCTTAGGAGATGTAAGCACCAGGTGATTTACTTTTATGCCACTGTCATTCCTTCATCTCTAAAATTTCATTCAGATTAATGCACAGGTGCGATGAGATTTTTTTTCCAGAGAGCACTGAAATGAGTTTGTTCCTTATGGAAAGCGTTGTCCACGTCAGCATTTAAATCCTAAGTGGGAAGTTTTGGATGATTACCTGACCATGAGAGTGGGGTTGATGAACCTGTCTCCTACTCCGATGGCACGTCCTGAGTGGTATATATGTACGTATATCTTGTGGTAACAGCTACGTGGGTTATATGCAGGATATGGGCATAAATAATAAATCCTGTCGACTTCAGCCGGCTTCTGCAGCGCACGGGTGAAGTCTGACTTTGGCCCAGGTACGAAAGTCGCTCAGCGTCGACAGAAGGCCCCACTTCTGACGCATGGATGTGCCTGTCCACTGCTGCACCCTGACCTCTGCGCGTGTAGTGACGGAAAACCGAGGGCCTCGGGGTTTCGGTGAGGGGCGGGAGCTCAGCGGTGTCAAACGCAGGGTCAGAGTGCAACGACTGCCGGCGCCCAGCGGCCTGCAGCCGCGGCCTGAAGCGGAGACGCCCCGCCGGCAGGGCCCGGGCCGCCGNNNTGAGCGGGGGCGGCGGCGGCGGCGGGCCGCGGGCGGGGAGCGCTGCCTGTGGGGCCGGGAAACGGCGTCGGTGGCGTTTGGCTGCCAACAGGTTTCTGCGACTGCGAATACAGTCATTCGCTGTTAAAGACAACACACACAAAGAAGCCGATTTGCTATCAAAATGAGAACTGGGAAGCAGGTTTCCTTCTGTGTGGACACTAGAAGCTGCTCCCCGCGCATAACCTGGGAAGCAGTGGCTCTAAGACGTGAACAGCCTGACTTCCCTGCTCCTGGTAGTCCTGCAAAAGTGGCTCTGGCTAAAGGGCCAGCAGTGGCCAACAGCAGGTGCCTGGGGAAGAGCGTAAGGCCCATGTCAAACAGCCTGCTCTCAGGCCTGCAGTGCTTTGTGGCTCAGGGTCTTCCATTCTGGAGATACTGCTGCATTGCATACTGTATCTTTAATAAGTAAGGCCAGTTGCTTTCAGAACCCATGTAAACATGGTGTGTCCGTGATGTCCTGCAGCAGAGAGTCCAAAGTATCAGCGGTGGCTTACGTGAAGTTCTTCCGTTGTTTTGGACCTGCCGCCTGCTTCAGGTTCTTGTACTGCAGCAGTCAGTGAAGAGGTGGTCCCTGCTCACCTTCTCTATCACGCGTGACTGTACAGACCTTTTTGTTGTGCTCTTGCCAACGAAAACATTATAAAAGGGGGGAAAAAGTGTCACATCATGATGCAATGTCGTTATTGCCAAAAGTGTAAGAGGGATCTGCAAGGTATGTTTCTTATGAAGAAGAAATATAAATTAATACACGGAGGGATTTTTTTTTTTTTTAACACAGAAAAATTGGGGGAATGATGATAGAGTGAAAACACTGTATTTTACTTATCCTTTCGTCGTGGTTTAACCCCAGCTGGCAACTAAGCCCCACACAGCTGCTCACTCCCTCCTGGTGCGATGGGGGAGAGAATTGGAAGGGTAAAAGTGAGAAAACTGAGCATGATGTCATATGGTATGGAATAAGGGGTGGGGAATGTGCTGGGTTTGTCTGGGATAGAGTTAATTTTCTTCCTAGTAGCTGGTATGGGGCTATGTTTTGGATTTAGGATGAGAATAGTGTTGATAATGCACTGATGTTTTGTTAGAATGTGCTGGTTTTGGCTGGGATAGAGTAAATTTTCTTCCTAGTAGCTAGTATGGGGCTATGTTTTGGATTTGAGCTGGAAACAGTGCTGGTAATACAGGGAATTTTTGTTATTGCTGAGCAGTGCTTACACAGAGTCAAGGCCTTTTCTGCCTCTCACCCCACCCCACCAGCGAGTAGGCTGGGGGCGCACAAGAAGCTGGGAGGGGACACAGCCGGGACAGCTGACCCAACTGGCCAAAGGGATATTCCATGCCATATCACATCATGCTCAGCATATAAAGCTGGGGGAAGAAGAAGGAAGTGGGGTAAGTTTCGAGTGATGGCGTTTGTCTTCCCAAGCACCCGTTAAGCGTGGTGGAGCCCTGCTTTCCTGGAGGTGGCTGAACAGCTGCCTGCCAATGGGAAGCAGTGAATGAATTCTTTGTTTTGCTTTGCTTGTGTGCGTGGCTTTTGCTTTACCTATTAAGCTGTCTTTATCTCGACCCACGAGTTTTCTCACTTTTACCCTTCCGATTCTCTCCCCCATCCCACCGGGGGGGAGTGAGCGAGCGGCTGTGTGGGGCTTAGTTGCTGGCTGGGGTTAAACCACGACACCTTCACAATAATTTTCAGTTAAACGGGTTAATCTCTGTTGCTCAGTTTTACTTATATATGTGTGGGAGGGAGGAATTAGTGCTGAACTTGAAGAAGTGAATCTTCCCTTCTGTGTAAAAGTTATTTGTGAAACCATTTCAGGATGAGCTACAAGAAGCAATTTCTGCTCATGCAGCAAGAGAGCAAACAGCTGAATACTCAGACGACTTTGAGAGTGACGAAGATGGCATGTTAAACAGTAAGAGGGAATTAAACGTTTTTCCTCGTGTTCTTCCCTTTCTTAACTCATTACTAGATCACGGAGAATCTTTGTGAGTCAATATGATTTAATGTTCCAAGATTTCATATTTTAACAACTTCTAAATCACTTAGTCCTCCTCTTCCAAGTTAGGAGCAGAATTCCCAGTGAAATCAATGGTGGTGCCAACCTGCTAGACCAGATGCAGTCTGTGCTGTTTCCTACAGTTGTGATGCCCAATTTTACTCCTTAGCGATATTGTTTACTCTACACCTGGATGAGACAGTAGCACACAGTACTGTGAATGAAAGTGGGCATGGGCAGAGAGAAAGCCATGTTGTTGTCTTACTGTTTTCCCAGTCTGGACAATCAGCGAATAAGGGCTGCAGGACACGCTGCAGAGCATGCTTGCCTGGCAGTGTACACAAACCAGGAATAGGTCTGATCTGCCTGTTTTTCTTGGGACGGGATGCATTTGATATTTGGTAATGTTTATGTTTAGTCTAACGAGATTGGCTGAATGGCTCTTCTTCTTCCAGATATGGTGCTGCATGTTAAGGGAAATATGAATCTTAAATATCACAATGTATTTTTAAAAGGACTTCCTCTGTGTCCTGTTTTTCATTCACATCTGAAACATCTTTTAAAAGTTCGTGGGGTGCTTTGATTTCCTTTTGCTGACAAGATTTAGAAAAAAGCTCCTCCTGCATTAAATACGTTACTCAACTACCATGACATTCTTTTGTCATCTTCCTCAAGCATTTGAACTCTGAAATAAAGTCAATTTGAAATAACAGGCTACAGGAAGATAAAAATATTTTTGTTAAACATGCAAACTTTAGCATTAGAGCAGATATCTCCTTTGAGTATCTTCTGGTAGATTTCAGATGGGACAGAAATGAAGAGGGAGGATGGATTCTGGTAACCAAACGTGCCTAGCTTTGTTGTTGTTGACTTGTTTCCACTACTTATGGGATTGGAGACATAGTTTTTTAGAAGAGATTTAAATTGCATGACAGATAAGAATTACCCAGTGAATATTTGGAGTATTTTCTTTGGATTGGGTCCGTGGAAGCAGATGACAGGAAAGGAAGTAGAATAAGGATCTAGTTGGTGGCTTTGCAGAGATCAGGGGTGCAGGTGCAGAAAGAGAAATGCTCAGAGACTTAAGTCAGGAGAGTGTTGTATGAAAAATACTTTTAAATTATAGAAGATACAGCTTCTGTGTCCTATTTTTTTCCACTTGTCTCAAATGGAAGTTTATAATGTGCTATTTCAGGTATTGGGGAAGAACTTAATGAAAGTAATTCAGGTGCTGAAAGCACTAAGAAATCAGTTGCTGTTGAGAGTCCTCTCTCAGATGATGATGCTTCACAAAAAACAGCAGATTTGGAAAACTAAGCTGTTGATGACTTGACTTTATCCTTTCATGAAAAGAAGCTTCAGCGAATTATGCTTTTAGAAAGTGAAAACATACAGGATGACAGAAAAAATGGTGAAGCAGAATGTTTGGAAAGTCAAAATGAGGGTGATGACAGAAAAAATAATGAAGAGTGTTCAGCAGCTGAAGTACCACTATGTGATAATAGTGAAAGTGACCACTGCAATGACTTGCCTATTCGTGAACTACAGAAAAAAAGAAATCAAGAGGAAAACAAACCAATACCAAAGCCACGGGTGCACAAAACAAGAAATGCTTCAGCATCAGGTGAAAAGAAAGCATATGAATGTTGTTGCTAAGCTACTTGCTTAGCCATATTACAATATTTTAAAGTGTTGTAATTTGGGTTATTTTTTGTGTTAAGTATCAGCTGCTTTGGCTTGCAAGGAATTTATTCAATATTCTTCTAAAACTACATGTTTTGATAACCTCCAGCTGCCAGAGAGTAAACTGAACCAGTGTGGGTCAAGTAGCAGGGGGTTCCTATTTGCCTTTTCCTTTCAGGAGATGAAAAACAGCTGTTGGGGTACTTTAAGTCCGGCTGTCCATCAGTGCATGTCCATGGAAGGTGTGGGAGGGCTACAGAGTTGCCTCCTCTGCCTGTGCATAGCACAGAAAGCCATATTCACAGTGTCCACAGCATCCATGCACCCTTTAATGGAAAAGTCCTTAAACAGGCATCCCTTCTCTATGACCAGTGAAGTTAGACCACAGCGTTCGCAAATGTAATGTTGAAGTCATGGCGCTGAGACATCATGATGCTGTAATGTAATAGAATGTCAGAAAATGAGCTGTAACCAAAACATTTATGAACGGTAGACTGCTCATAATCACAAAGTTAAAACTTCAGATGATCTTTTACTTTGAAGATACTGAGCCACTTTGGATGTATAGTCAAACACATAGAAAAAGGACTTTAATGTTTCATTATAAGAATAGCTAATTCATTTTTAATACGCAAAGCAGAACTTGGAATTCTGCTAATTGACTGTATGTGCTTTTACAAATTTAAAATGTCAAAAGACTTCATATTTTTTATCTACTTCCTAATATGAGAAGAATTTGTCCTGTTTGATATTGAGAGAACTTTATGGCTGGTCATTACCTGTGATGGAAGATCACAACTTTGAAACTGGTAGAGCATGATTAGCAATATCAGCTCCTTTTTTTCTTTCCACATGATGGCGCCAAAGTGCTAGATATTTGAATGTGCAGCTGGGCACTGCAGATGCCTCTCTTTCCTGGCCAGTATGCCTGTGTAGTTTTAGACTGGCAGAAAAAACTTGAAGTACTCCTTTTCTTCATGTGAATCTAAGTGATACAGTGATACTAGCATATTGTCTTTAGTAATCCATCATTGTAAACTTTCTTTTATTAGATAAATTGATCCATGTCCAACAGAGGAGGTGACTATCCAGAGATTAATCAGGTTTTTCTGCTCCTTTGATTTTTCTGGTGATTTACAGCATGGAAAAACTGTCAGTGCGCTTGTAAGAGTATTGTTGTGACCTCTTAGCTCTCTAAATTCACACTAATTATATAAATAGACATTATGCAGCTGAGTGTGCTGGATGGGCATATTCTCCCATTTCCCGTGATAGATTTGTATGAACTAGGACTTAATAAGAAATGCTTCTGTGGCAATCTGCAGAATTAGATAAACATTTCTATGTGGATTGGCATACGTAAAGAAAAAGGCAGGTGGAAAGCCATTGTATGGCTTGATCTTGTTGGTGGCAGGGCAGGGGGAAGAAAATATGAAGAACATAGGATTACTAAATAGGAGGAAGGGGAGGACCCAGAGGATGGGAATCTGTAAGAAACTGTTGCGTAGTGGTTCTGCTGCCCAGTGACTGCCCTAGGGAGGGAACAGAGACATCACTGAAGAAGCTAGAAATATACTGAAAGCCATCCTCTTTGACTGCATTTCTCATGATGTCTCCTCCTACCCAAGGTTGTTCTGTTCTGCACCGTGTGGAGAGAAGCAGTCTGCCCTCTATATCTTCTCCAGTAGATAAAGGGACAAGCAGAATAGCAAAAAGTTTTTGTTATAACAGTGCTGTGTTAGATATGTGCTCTCTTCTATATTTATGAAAACTCTGTCTCTCTAATTGCAGATAAGCTCTTGAGTGTAGTTTCAATATATACACAGAGATAATAAATTGTCTATTTAGAAATTATATTAGAAGCTTTAAAACTTTCATTAAACTTTCTGAAAAAGTGGCTGTAACTCTTTATATAGCTGTCTGTATATGGCCTCACTGTATTAAGAAAGCTGTGCTCTTATTTAAATAGCTTATTTAACTGAAAATAGTTAGTTGAATCTAACTTGACAAAATAGCGTTCCAGACTAAAATGTCTTTAACTAGGCACAACTGAAACTATAATATTTATTTTCAGCTGAGAATATCAGCATTCTTTCGTTAGATGGCTGTTATAATCCATTACCTCAACCAAGAAGTATGTTGAGAAAAAGTGGTCCTGTGGAAGACAATGAGCTTAATAGGTCAGAAGGAAAGATAACTTCTAGAAATGGATTGTCTTCATTTTCAGCACCATCATCCCTAACTACTCCGAATGCCCGAGCCACGCTCAAGAAAAAATTGCTTGCCAAAAACCGTGGTCCTGAAGTAAGAGAGCATATGTGTTGGATTTTTTTTAATTTAGCTGACAAAATTTTCTGGGAGAAAAATAAGACAAAAGTAGGAGTGGGAAAAAATGTCTTTGCCAATAGCATTCTGATGATGAGGGGCAGATAAAAGAACATAATTCTTTTTCTTTCTAACTAGAAATAGGATTTTGTGATGGTTTGCAGATTTATGTGCTGATTGGGTTTTTTTCTCCAAATGTAAAACAAGAATTATATTTCTCCTAGAGAGTTCTGAACAAGCGTTCTGTCAAAGTATTATAAAGTCAAGTTAAATTATTCTGATTTGTTATGAACTGCTCACTTGTTTATATGTCACTTTCTGATCTAAGGGTCTATGGCTAGAAAGTACTTCACNTTATACCTTAGTAATATCTAATGGTCCAATACAAGTCTTCTTAAAAATCAGTGGCATTCCTAATTTCCTTTCTACTCTCTTTTAGTATCTTTCTCATGCCCATGTGTCGTCTCCTGTTCTGGTTTTGAGAATGGCCCAGCCTCGTTCTTGCAGTTATGTCCAAGTACAGTATCATCGCACATATTGAGAAGTTTGGCCCTAGAGGTATCCCAGGAATGGAGAGGAAGAGATTGAAGTTTGAGAATTTAGGTTTTTTACTTTGACTTATGTCAAGTGTATGCATCATTGTCTAAGCATCTTTGAGACTTAAAACAAGTAATTTTAATTTCATTTCCTCTTATGCAATCAACATGACTAGGGTAAATCTTTCAGTTCTTCCTGCACCTTTTCCACAAAGGTTACTACAAAGTAAGTAG
This sequence comes from Fregata magnificens, assembly GCA_013389945.1. Lineage (NCBI taxonomy): Eukaryota > Metazoa > Chordata > Aves > Suliformes > Fregatidae > Fregata > Fregata magnificens. The sequence continues at coordinate 152,794 of WAAD01004385.1, forward strand.
CACTTTTCTATTTTTTGGATTTGTGAATCCTTAACAGTTCTTAGGGAATGTGCAGACCCTTTAAGAAATATCAGATCTGTGGGCTTCTCAGTGGTATCTATTGGACTTACCTTTCTCAGCCTCCTTTTTCAGACTGGTTACAAAAAATCCATGGACCCCAGGTTGAAAAACACTGGAATAGGCTGTTAGACACCTTTTTTAATTTGCTGAGGGAATCATGCTGGGGGGTAATTTGCTGCAGGACTGTAACAGGTAGGTAACATAGACTGTCAGATGCAGCAAGAAAAATGCTGTCTGTGTGGCCTATGTAATGTCCATATGCTGCAGCCTAATGAGATAAAAGATAGGACTTGAGTTGAAGAATTTAGTGCAGAAAGGTGAACAAAAGTTGAAAACTCAGGCAATGTACTGAGTAGTAAATAACAAATATGCTTAGATCTGTGTTTCATTTCAGTTCTTTTTTATACTTTGCTGATACCTTGGATTAGAAAATTTGTTTGGCATAGCTTGATGCTTTTAAGCATCATTAATGAAACAATGTCTAAGGAGAGTTTGTATGGGGAAAAGGATTTGAGCATCAGTGTACTGGAATGGGTAGATTCTCCAAGTGCAGGGACAGCATAAGATGAAGAGAATGATAAAGGTGGTGTTGTCAGAACAAAGGAGGACATAGAAACAACAATGATGTGGAGTCTGCAACAAAAGTGGAGGAAAAGGGATTGGAAAAGATTGTTTAAATATGATGCTGAAGTGCGCAGGTGTAAGAATTTCAAGCAGACTGATGAAATTTGTATAGCTTGAACTGTCAAGAAAGGAACTACAGTAATAATACTTAGAGGTTTTATGTAGCATTTTTCAACTAACCATGGGAAGGTTGGTATTTTGTATCCATTTTGCAAACAGAGCCAAACTGACTTGCACGAGAAGTTCTGTGAAGTTCATGCTACAAAGTGCCCATAGTCAGCAGTAAATCTGCTGTCTCCAGTGTCCTGTGTACTAACTGCTGCAGCTTAAGTAGAGTTGTACAGTTTCTGATGCCTACAGTTTATATACAGTTGTACTATCTAGTAAGTATAAAGTAAAATATGAAAGTTTACATATCAACAGAGGATAGAAAATGGTTTGTATAAATTCTGAATTCTCCTTGTCACCTCGAATTTACCTTCATCATTGTAAATCTAGGTTAAATTTCTTAGATTGTCAGCATTGATATTCCTTCCTTCAGATAACTTGGAGTTAATCTCTCAACAACTTATATTTCTTTTAAGAATTCCATCAGAAAATTGTGTAAGACTGTAATTTGGAATTTACCATGGCCTTTTTTGGTTGGTGTCTGAATTGTTTTACAAATTTAGATCTCTGCATTGATGGCAGTTCAGATCTGATAAAAATGTTTTTGAAGTATTATTAATAAAGTCTTTCGTAAATGACAATTTCACCACTTAGGCATGCATTTAAACTGAGGTGATGTTTTGTTTAAATCCCCACCTCAGAATCTTTCCATTATTTCCTTGTGTCCCCCACATTCCTGAAAAATACCACACAATGAAAGTAGTTTTTGTTACCCAAATTGTCATACAGACTTCATTAGTAGTTTGCTAGATGTCAGAAGAGCTCTTACTGTGATTGCAATGGCTCTTGCTTTTGGTTTCTGCACTAGAACCATGTTTAGGTGGTGACGCAGATGGGAAGTTTTGCCTTTGTCATGTTCTCACATTCTGTAACATTTGTTAAAACTTCAGTTGATACTCCAGTCTTACATTTAAATACAATACAAGTGAATACTCTTCTTATTAGTCCATATAGTTCTTAGAAGGATGTATACAGAAAATACATTATATCAAATTTAGTAACATGTTTCATAAACAGATGTTTTTAGTACAGAAATAACAATACTGAGAAACAATGATTTTCTTGTTAATGTGTCCTCTCAATCATTTTTCTGCTGTTAGATCAAGATCAGAAGATCAGCACCAGTGACTTGAAACTGGAGGACAATAGTAGAAAGTCCCCTTCTGTGGTAGGAGTAATGATGACCACAGTATATGAGAAAACAAAGAAATTGGAGAAGTCAACAGATGGCAGTTCAGATGAAATGGTGAAAACAGGACAAATAGTAACTGATACAATACAGAAGGTATCAGTGAATGATCAATCTGAGCATGGGGAGGCAAAGAACATTTCAGAGGACTCTGTCAAGGTATTATTCATATGCATTTTTACCATTGTTTAGAACAATGTCCTAGAAGCACGGTGAAAAGTTTTGTAAAGTTACTGTTGGTACCTTAAATGTGTAGAACTCTGTAAAGCTGACAATTTATCTTTGGCTTCTAGAGCTGAGGCTCTTACAAATTCTGTATAGTTTTATGGAAGATGTAGGGAATACCTTTTACACAAATCCTTTGAACCAGATAAAGGTATTGAAACCTGCATTTTCCAATCTTAATGAAATACCCTTATCCAAGTGAAAATGTCAGCCTTCTGTTGTGAGGTTAGCTGAATTGGAATGAGCAGTGTATGTTGGCAGAGGATGAAATCCATGGTGTGACTTGAATAATGGATAAGATGCAAAGCACTTTATGCTTTATCATAAGAAAGAAAATATGTAGATAGATGTAACTGTTAAAGCTAAATATTAAAAACAGGTAAGAGAGTGTTGATATAATAACAGGGAAGCCCACCGCCCAGCTGGGTTCTTTTTATTCCTTTGTATTTCTAAACTATAGACTATATTTTTACATAATACAAAGAAACATTTCTAGATGCCATTCCAAAAAGATACAGGGATTCTGAAAGTTTGTTTGTTTGGTTTGTTGGGGGTTTTTTACTTTCTTACCCTGTACTGTACCCTTTCTACATTAGAGTGGCTTTCTTGCATATTTTTCTAACATCATAGAATCATAGAATTTCTCGAGTTGGAAGGGGCCCGTGAGGATCATCGAGTCCGACTCCCACCATCCTTGTTAGCTTGTAAAAATCTGTTTCATCCTGATCTAGTTCTGTTGCTTGAGAGACCCTATAGTTTTACTTTTCCTCTGTGTTTTTTAGAAACTAAGTGAAACAAAGGAGAGAGTTCTACAAAACCTGAAAGCTTCTTTATCTGACAGGTAAGAGAAGGATGCTATGTATCACAGTCTGCGGAGTGTAAGATGCATGTAAATGCCTTGACAATGCTGATTCACTCTCATTTTCTGTCAGCATTGTCTTCACTGCTGACAACCTCTGACCATCTATGGAAAACAGTTTAGCAGATGTGGCATGTTATTATAACGCTTGCTCAGGGTTATATCAGATCAGACTCCAAGTCTTTTGCCAGTGCCTATGATGAGTGTGTGCTACTGGATCCACCAATGAATCCAGTCCATGATGTCTTTACAGGTTTTAAGCTGTTTTGTAGATGAAAGTGTAAGGAATTTGTAAACTCTCTTGGGCCGAATATGTTGAGTAATGGCTTGTTTTGGCAATAGTAAAGCCCTCAGAAGAAAACGGGCTTCTTCCTCCTTTCCTTTTTCCCCCATCCGCAGCCAAGTGCATGTAAAATGCACTCGTGCACTTTTGCACTTTGCACAAGTGCAAAAAATGCATCCCTGCACAGTGCAGTGTAAAAACAGAATCAGAGTAGCTTTTGGTATACACTGAAATAAAAGGAACACTATTTGGTATCAGCTACAATAAATGGAAAGATCATTAATATGTTTGTGTCTTGGTATTTTTATAGGTCTCTGTCTTCTGTGCACTTAAAGAAAAAGGCAAAAACTGTTCCATCAGCTACACCTGTTTCATCTCAATATCTGGGAACATTAAAGGTGTTGGAGGATAAACGTGTGCAGAAGAGCAGTACAGAATTTGACAAAGCAGATAGTTTACGAGCAGCTGTTTTCCAGGTAGATCTTAAAAGAAACCAAATAAATGAAGAAAACAACGAACAAACAAAACTATGCGTATAAAAGTCCTGTTATAGGAGTCAACACCTCTTATTTTCTTGAAATCAACATTTCTGAGTATATTCCTTGCATATGCTTACAGGTGTAATAATCCTTTTATTCTGTTGGCTATGCCTTTTCATCAAATTATGAACTAAAAAGCTAGATGAGAGGGACTTACCGTGGTTCATAATTTATTGTGTCAGACTATGTTCAGACACATATGATATTTTCCTTTATTTCTACTTCTTCCTTAACATAAGTAAGTGTGTAGTTTAAAGGTTTTTTTCCTGGTATGTTCTATTCAGTTGGCATTCAGGAGAAGTGAAAACAAGTCTAGTATTCTCTCCAGAAGGATAATCTATGTGGATTCTGTGCAGAATTTCATAATGATTAGTTTGTGGGTTCCAACAGATTTTTGCTACTAATCTGTGTGAGAAAAACTTTAATTAACAGATGCTGTTTATATTGGTATGTATTTTTAATACTTGTTATGGTTCTAGAACAAAATTCAGAACCTCAAATCCATATTTATATTGTCTCCATAATTTTTAAAGGTAAAATAGGCTTCCTTTATGACACTTGTATCTCTAAGCAGCATACCAAATATATAATTAAACCTTGAAAATTTAAGCCTGATTTTGCAAATGGCTCGTAACGCTTTATGTATGCATGAAGTCTCACTCTTCCCAATTGGATTTTATTCTCTATAAGTATTTGCAAGGGAGACAATAAATGTAAACAATATTCCTATATACCAAGTGATAAGAATCTTTATTCTATTCTTCGTTTTAATTTTTTTTGATGCTTACATTTTTTGGTGGTTTTTAAAAAAAAATTTTTTTAAAGATCCTTAAGCTTTTTCATATTTTGTAGCTATGATTTCAGAACCTTAGTCTTCCACCTGGGGTAGTTATTTAAGTAGCACATGGAAGAATTAAGAGTAATTTTGATGGTCATTATATTGGTGCTGGTCTAATAATATTTGGATGTTTTAACAGAACTTTTTTAGTTATACCTTAAAAAGACTTTAAAAGTGTAAAAGTCTTCTAATGGTTCTTACAGAATTGGTTGGAAAAGAAAAGGGTCTTTCTACTGGAATTAAAGAGAATTGAAAAGAAGAAAGCTGAAAATCTAAGGAACAGTATTGAAAAGGTTTGTTTACATTCTTGTTTAAAAAGAAGTTGACAAACTATAATTCTTTGAAGTATGCTTACCTGTGCTTTCTGCCTAATTACATCACTTTACTGTTGTAAGGCGTCTGGTTTTCTTGAAATAGCATGAGGTGAGTTGAAACAGTAAATGGCATGTCCCACTTGTTATGGTTGCTGTAAAGGGTGTGTGGCTGATGCTTCCCTACACATTTACGTAAGGTATGTTAAAAGTGTGCTTCTTAGATTAATTTTCAGGTTTGTTTACAATGATCTTGGGATGCTCAACCCTTCAGGTGTTAAGTTTTAATTTGTCATCTGTTAGAAAATGAGTTTGCTCCCTATCGCAGGAGATGCTTATCTACGGAGGACTGTATTTTGAACAGTACCATACACAATTCTTAGATTTGGCTTTTAAGTGCTTAATATGTTTCGCTTCTAAGCATTTGACATGTATTTCGTATTCTTCTACACGTATCTTGCAGGAGTAGTTTGTCTCATTCAATTAAGTTAAATTAAAAATCAGCATAGAAAAAAAACGCTCTATATAGTTCAAATTTAATTTTGAGTATTACTTGGAATGTTGTCTGCAAATCAATTTCCATTTCTTTATTGCTCCACCTGATCCTACATTTGACAATGAGTTTAAAGCATGCTATTTCAATCATAGTTTTATATTTAAGTGTATTTAAATGTAGACTGTTACTTTCAATCTAGAAAGAAGCTGTTAAAAGAGAGGAAGCAATTGCATCTTTTGAAGCCTGGAAAAAAAAGAAAGGAAGAGAAGCAAAGAAGTTATGTGAAAAAAAGAAGCTTGAGGAACTTAAGAAAAAGAAAGCAGCAGAACAGAATGAGGAGAAAACAGAAGCAGCACAGAAGGTGATGTGAAATATGTACATAAATGTGTATTGGATATGGTTCAGGACATTGTTGAGAATAATTTTGATGATTCCAGCAAATGAACTGATTCTAAAATCTAAACATGGTTAATTTTTGACGAAAGCTCATATTAGATTCTATTCTGTTGGAAGTATGTAATGTTTACATTTGCATACAAACAGGCATTTTTCCATATTTGGATTCTATTAACTGAATGTAAAATAAACTCCGTATAAATACATTGGCAATGAACTATTACTTACTGGGAAAAATAATTTATTTGGTGTGTTAGATGTGTAATAGTAGTAGTGATACCCACTTCTGAGCAATGCTACAAACAAATACTCCAAAATTGGAATGTGTAGAAACTACAAAAAATAATAACACAGAATAAGCAAGTGGAGTATTGACAAAAAGGTGAGGGGTGAGATTTCTAATGAATCTGTGGTTTTCTTTAGGCATTCGAAAAATGGAAAGAAAGAAAAGCAGAGTATTTAAGAGAGCAAAGCAGAAAGGAAAAACAGTCTGAAAGAATCAGGAAGAAGAAAGAAGAGGAACTGGTTGCAGAGAGGAAGAGAGACAGCATGTCAGCAGTTGAAAAATGGTACTACTCCACTGGGTTTTGGAATATCGTAGTTTCCCAAATCTTTGCTTATAAATGCAATAGGTCTTCTGTGAGTGCTTGATGTGCTTTTAATTGGGAGACAATGGTATGCTTGGGAGCAGGCTCTTCAGTCCCAACGGAGAACAAGTATAACAAAGAGAACAAGCTGTACAGCTTCTTTCAGTTTAATAACTTAAATGCTTTCCTCCCCAAAAGGCTACTAAGCCCAGGCAGAGGTACTGCAACCAAGAAGTAAGATTCATTGAGTACTATAATGTCTTATGTGATTAGTCTCATGCTAAGGCATAGGAGGGAAGGTAAATCTTTATCTTAAAGTTTTGTGGAATACCATGTATGAATGTAGATGTATTCAGAAGCAAATGAGATGTGTCTGCTGGAGAAACTCTTTGTCAGTTTTACAAGCCAAGAGTTTTCACAGGCTGTGTGCAACTTACTATTACCCACAGAAGTTTTGAATCTCATTTTTTATATGATACCAAGTAAGGGGGAAAGTAGTACAGAAAAGGTGATGCCATAATAGATAGAATAGTAGGTTCGTTTATACCTTGGTGATACCTTTGAATATATATTCTCGATCTTTTATTAAATGCGTAAACTATCTATTTTGACTCAATTTAGTTAATCAGTCACAGATGCAGCATTGAGTCTGTTACATGATGATCTCCTGTTCTTCCTTCTCACTATCCAGGAATGAAAAAAAGGAAGAATATATGAAACAGAAGAAAGTAGAAAAAATTCTAGAGAGAAGAAAGCAAGAAATACAACAGGCAAAGAACGAAGAAAAAAATAAAAAGGCTATGGAGGAATATGAAAGATGGCTGGTATTTTTTTTTTTTTCACTTTGTCAACACCAAAAAGATTAATGTAGTAATGAGTGTGAACACTTTTGTATTGTAATACTCATTGTTTTTCATGCTGTTATGAGAGAGGCCAGATGATGGCAGCATTACATAGCTAGTACCCCAAAATTCTTGAGCAAAATGATGATAAAATACAGTGGGCTTATTATTTAGCATACATCGAAAATATATTCTTCCTACCTACATGTCATAGAGTTTTGAATTTCATAGTTAGTCTTCATTTTTTGACATTCCATGTCAGGAACAACCACCTCTGAAGGTCCAACTCACCACAGCACAAAACCCGCAAAGCCAAGCGACATCACCAGCTCCAACAGTGAGTGCATATACATTAAAGGAAGCATTTAAAGTGGAGACTTGTATACCTTAAAATTGATAAAAGCACTTGTAATGAGGTTTGAGATTATTTCTGTTTACTAGAAGGGGTATACCCTGATGCTCCCAATTATATTTTTCCTACAACAGCATACTTTAGTCACAGTTGTTAAGAAGTAAACTAATCTAGTACTCTAGTCCCAACAATAAGGCAGGTTTTTTTTTTCCTTGCTACAGAGAGACAAACTAGAAGAGGGATCACTAATATTCTCAGCATATATTGTTTTCTTAAAGATGTGTGACTTGCTAGTTAAAGAAAAACCTGCATTTTTCACCCTCACCCTGTGACACAGTCATTCGTCATACTGACTTTCAAGGTTATCATAGTTTGAGAGTGTTTCTTCTGTTGTCTCTCTTCCTTGTGATTTCTGGCATGCATCCTGTACATATGGTCTCTGTTGCCATTTATAAGAATAGGATCTTGCAACCCAGCTGGCTTAAGGTCCTCACAGGGATTAATTTGTACTGTCAATAGCTTAAAAAAAAATCTTTTCCAGAGTCTCAAGTGGGCTTTCTATTTTTTTGGGGGGGTGCGGCGGATGGATAGATGAGAGCTGAGGCAGGCAGATGTATGTGTGTGGGACAGATTTTAAAAGGACAGTCATCCTTTACTTGGCTGACTCAGAAATACGCAGTTATGTAAAACAGTAAGAGCCTGCATGTTTTCCCTTCTCTCTGTTTTCAAACCTTTTTAGTCTTATGTTTAAGTCTTTCAAGATCTTATTTGACCTGGTCCCCTGTTGGAATACAATTTTCAATTCTTGGAGAAGTAAGGGCGGGGGTCAGCAGAACTGGCACCCTGGGCTTCCGGAGGGCAGACTTTGGCCTGTTTAGGGGACTGATCAACGGAGTCCCCTGGGAGGCAGCCCTGAAGGGCAAAGGAGTCCAGGAAGGCTGGACATTCTTCAAGGAGGAAGTCTTAAAGGCGCAAGAGCAGGCTGTCCCCATGTGCCGAAAGACAAGCCGGCACGGAAGAAGACTGGCCTGGCTGAACAGAGTGCTTTGGCTGGAACTCAGAAAAAAAAGGAGAGTTTATGACCATTGGAAGAAGGGGCAGGCAAGTCAGGAGGACTACAAAGGTATAGCAAGGTTATGCAGGGAGAAAATTAGAAGGGCCAAAGCACAGCTAGAGCTTAATCTGGCTACTGCCGTAAAAGACAATAAAAAATACTTCTATAAATACATTAGCAGCAAAAGGAAGGCAAAGGAGAATCTCCGGGCTTTATTATATGTAGGAGGAAACCTAGTGCCAAAGGATGAGGAAAAGGCTAAGGTACTTAATGCCTTCTTTGCCTCAGTCTTTAATAGTAAGACCAGTTGTTCTCTGGGTACCCAGCCCCCTGAGACAGGAACAGGGAGCAGAATGGAGCCCCCATAATCCAAGGGGAAATGGTTAGCAACCATGACTGGAGATTAGCAAATGTGATGCCCATCTACAAGAGGGGCCAGAAGGAGGATCCAGGGAACTACAGGCCAGTCAGCCTGACCTTGGTGCCGGGGAAGGTTATGGAGCAGATCATCTTGAGTGCCATCACGTGGCACGTACAGGATAACCAAGTGATCAGGCCCAGTCAGCATGGGTTTAGGAAAGGCAGGTCCTGCTTGACTAACCTGATCTCCTTCTGTGACAAGGTGACCCGCTTAGTAGATGAGGGAAAGGCTGTGGATGTTGTCTACCTAGACTTTAGTAAAGCCTTTGACACCGTTTCCCACATCATTCTCCTGGAGAAACTGACTGCTCATGGCTTGGACAGGTGTACTCTTCGTTAGGTAAAAAACTGGCTGGATGGCCGAGCCCGAAGAGTTATGGGGAATGGAGTGAAATCTAGTTGGCGGCCGCTCACAAGCAGTGTTCCCCAGGGCTCAGTGTTGGGGCCGGTTCTGTTTAATATCTTTATCAATGATCTGGATGAGGGGATCAAGTGCACCCTCAGCAAGTTTGCAGATGACACCAAGCTGGGCGGGACTGTGGATCTGCTTGAGGGTAGAAAGGCTGTACAGAGGGATCTGGATAGGCTGGATCGATGGGCCGAGGCCAATTGTATGAGGTTCAACAATGCTAAGTGCTGGGTCCTGNAGCAGGGCTAGGGGAGTGATCGTCCCCCTGTACTCGGCCCTGGTGAGGCCGCACCTCGAATACTGTGTTCAGTTTTGGGCCCCTCAGTACAAGAAAGACGTTGAGCTGCTGGAGCGTGTCCAGAGAAGGGCAACGAAGCTGGTGAAGGGTCTAGAGAGCAAGTCTTCTGAGGAGCGGCTGAGGGAACTGGGGTTGTTTAACCTGGAGAAGAGGAGGCTGCGGGGAGACCTTATCGCTCTCTACAATTACCTGAAAGGACGTTGTAGCAAGGTGGGTGTTGGTCTCTTCTCCCAAGTAATGAGCGATAGGACGAGAGGAAATGGCCTCAAGTTGCGCCAGGGGAGGTTTAAGTTGGATATCAGGAAATATTACTTCACTGAAAGGGTTGTCAGGGATTGGACCAGGCTGCCCAGGGAAGTGGTTGAGTCACCGTCCCTGGAGGTATTTAAAAGGCATTTGGATGTGGTGCTTAGGGACATGGTTTAGTGGTGAACTGGCAGTGTTAGGTTAATGGTTGGACTCGATGATCTTAAAGGTCTTTTCCAACCTATACGATTCTGTGATTCTGTGAATACTTCTGATTTCTGTAATCAATGGTAAGAAGTGTTTTCTCTGGTCCCCTTTGTCAAGTGATTTCCAGCTCAGTTTTGTCAAATGATTAATGTCCAATCTTAGATTATTTCTTGCTTAGTCAATATTGCTGGTTCTAAGAAAGGAAGTACTATGCTTTGAGTAGTAACTAACACTCTGACCCGGTATGCTCCCCTTACTGAGTCTATCCTCAATTGGCGTAGTTGTACTAAAGCATGAATGTTACCTCTCTTTGTACATTTGACTTCCTTGCTGTCTTGGACTCTGTACAAAGTAAAAAAATTATCCCTTTTTTTTGGGAATTAAATACGCTGCCTAGGACAGGCTCCCCTGTTCAAATTGTGTATAAATTCTTGAGGTCATCACTACAGTGGGATTATTAATATAAATTGTAGTAGTTGGAGGAATGACCAGATCTAAATGGATGTACGTGTGCCTGCATGAGAGGAGCAGTTCAAAAAATAAGCAGGTGTTGGAGGATGTGATAGGTACTGAGTTGGTTGGCAGAGGTACCTCTAAAATTATCTCACTTTCAGTGTCTATGTGCAAATGTTGACTGATGTGTCTCATGCCCGGTCTTCACATTTTTAACTTTCTGAAATTGTGCTGTTTTTTGCAGCTAACACACCTTTATTTGAGAAAGCATAGCGGACAATGGCTCTGTCATTGTGTTTGACCAGATTATCTCACTTTGTATAGTAATAGAGAAGATACAGGAGAGAAATGCCTGTAAAGTTGTCAATGTATTATGAAGGGAAGTAAGATGATACCTGCCTACAGGTAGATAAACATGCATAAAATCTGAGAGGGCAGAATTGTGGAAGTCTTTTAAGTGTATTATTTCAAATAAGAGGATTTTTGTTTGAAGGGAAATAAAATAGGAGTAATATAGTGGGAAGTATTCTAATATGTTTTCATTAACATTCAACAGAAATAAATGTGTAAATTCATCCTCAGCTGAACCAGGTGTTGATCATAATGCATGGGTAAAACAGACATAAAAATCTCCTCGTAGTTCTTCTAAATATAAGAAACATTCTGCTTTTATGTTAATGGAAATTCTGTTACTTATACCTTTAGAGGTCATTGTGTGAATGTTTGATAACGTAAGTGCATAGAGAAGATTACTTTTTAAGCATGAAAATAAATGCCCTGAAAAAGGCTATTAACACTTGTAAAATACTAACATAAAAAGGATAATCTTGAGCTGAGATACTTTAGTATTGCTGAGGAAATTTAAGCTTCTGATCTTTTTGTTTCTTTCATAGTATTTGCCTCTTGCCACTCACCAAGTAGTCTTCAAGCCAATCTAGATATTTTGCTTGATAAATGATCCTTTTTTACTTAATACATACTACCAGTGTCTGACACTTGTCATTGACATGCACCTATTCTGAGGAGTAGAACGTGGAGAAGAATTGTAGAAAGTTTATAACAACAGATCAATTTAGTTTCCAGTATTATTGAGATAGTAATCTTGATACCTGTTTTCTGTAGAGAAAAGCGAGTGTCCTAGATGTGTTATGTTCTCCATTTTACGTGATAAGCATTAACCTAGTATGAGTTGATGAGAACTAAGGCTGCTCTCAGATAATTCTCGAAGATCAACGTAGTAAGGTTAAATGCCCTAGAAGAAGTTTGACATTTTACCTTGAGGCTGAGCATGCTTAACACCTATTTTTGGCATTCTAAAGCTGTTTAAAAACATCAGGAAATGATGTATTGGATGAGTCTCATGGATTTGTTCCTTTTCTGGGTTAGAAACAGCTGACGTGGGTTATTCATTTCATGTGGTTTAATAAGATCTGTCTGAAAATACTTTCTATATTGGAATTTTAATCTCCTGGCATTGCAATATGTTAGAAATAAGGCTGTTATTGTTATTCCTTTTAAATGTTGTAAGGCTTCTGTACTATCTAAAATTCAATTATTATGTGGCAGTCATACTGTTAAAGAATGTGATCTTGCCAGAATTTTGTGAGTGAAAAATATATTCATCTTACTAGGCTATTGAGTAGGGAACTTCCACAGAGAAATCAAGCCATACAATCAAGTTGATCTAGTGTATGACAAGCTACAGTTATTGTTTTCATCTTTCACTATTTCTGTTACTCTTCTCCTGTTAGTGCAAATAACATCTTGTTTATTATTTTAGGGAAGATCTATATCAGTATTATCTTGTGAGAATGTGAACTGTGGTTAGGACTAGAACATAAAAACTTGTGTGTGTTGAAGGCAGGGAAGAAGCCAGTCAGTCTTCATGTCAAATTTAATCTTTTAAAAACCAGTTAAATTATCTCAAGACTCTTCCTTGGCACTGGGATTCATTCATGAAAATTGAATCTTCAAACCCACACATTTAAAACTGAGACATGATTAAAAAATCCAAAGCAACTTTCATTTCCTTCCTGTGTGGCTGTATGCTTTATCTTTGGTTTGGGTTTTTCATACGTGAGTCTGTTGTGCAACATGTATTCAGTAAAGAGTGCTTTATGAACATAAAATATGCACATTTCTTTGTAATGTGGTTTCTCAAATAATTGCCAATAAGAAGTCCTATTTTTAATGAGTTTTCAATTACCTGTCCTGATGTATCTTTGAATGTCCAATACAGATTCAGATTCTAAGATTTGTAGAATATGATTAAATTTTTGTAAAAATAAATTGACTGGATATGTGCAAATACTCCAAAACAGGAACATGAATCATACATATGTTACATTATAGAGCGCATTCCCCCCAAGCTCATCTTGCACGTAGCTTGTCGTCTTTTGAAAAATATCACTGATAATGCAGACTCTTTTCCCCTTAGGGTACTAAGCAGTTCCCTTTAAGAATTCCTGAAAAAAATGTCTTGAACTTGTTCTAAAGACCCAAAGCCACTAGTGGTGTTCATCCGAGGAAGATCTCTATGGAAGGAGAAAGAAGGCAAAAGTGTAGGATGACAGAGGAGAGTCAAAATCTTACAGTGCTACATGCCCAGTTTGTCTCAATTACTCCATAGAATCCAAAAAGATACAGTTTGTATGGAGAGATAATATTTTTTATTATGCTAACTGTAATGAACTTTTGTATCACTTATTTAGTGAAGGGCATTACTTCTCCATGTAAACCTTGCCTTGCTTTTGATCAGCTTTGCTAGTAACAACATGAAATAATTGTGAGTTTATTTAGCCAGACCAGACATTCTGAACTGAATTGGGTCTTCAGATTTATGTTAACAAACACCTAAAGGGCACAGATTAAAATCATATTGATAGGGTTGATGTTTCAGTGCATGTTATGCTTTTTAAAATTTTTGTATGTATCACATATATAGCTGGCATTAGTACAGTTTGACTGCTGCATATGTGTAAAATGAAAGAAAACTTCCACTCAAGCTCCCTTTCTTAAAATAACACTTCTACCCCGATTTACCAGTCTACTCCCTTAGCCACAGTTACTTCACGATTTCTCTTCTCACTTATGAATAACAGGCAGACACTGCTAGGGTCTTGGGAATTTGAGGATATACAGTGTCCTTCAGAGGGATAGGATCACAGGTTACCTGGGAGTGCCAGTTATCTTACGGCTATCTTCAAGGAGCAGTATTTCCACTGCAATGCAGTCCATACACGAGCAAATAGGAAACTTTTCAGGTGCTTCAAAATACTGGCTGATAGGCTGCAAGAGAGGAAAGGACCAAGGTTGGATTTGGCACAATTGATGATGGTTTTAAGCCTGCATATCCACATTGCACCTTTGCTACCAATGATGTGTATGCCAGTTGTTGGTCCTAGGAATGAATGCACTATTCATGTGCCTGAAAGGCAGCTGCTCAAGGACCTTTTATCCACCTGTCAAGTGGGGCACTGTAAGTGATGCTCTGGTCCATAATGTCAACCTTGGTTCCACCAAGAGAGAAACTACTTTAAGTCAGTAAGTGGTGTGCTCAAGCATGTACCACAAACCTGCAAGTATGATACAAGGAGAATTTGCACCTATAAAGAACTCTCCAGTGTACTACATTGCTAATGCAGATGCACCCTTAGATGCTGGTCCTCACAATGGTGAAATGGCAGTCACCTTTCTAAAGAAGAATGTTTAGTTTATATAGAACAGAACAATATAAAAATTTTAAAAAAGTTATAAATAATCGTAAATGATTTTTTGATTGACAGGTGTCTTGAAAATAATTAGTTAATCAGGCACAAAAAGAATAGTGCAAGTATCTTGCTTATCCCTCATCATCCTAACTGCCCATTGCTGTTTGAAACAATAGAAAATATCATCAGAACCTTGAAGTGTTTATAATAGAAGTTAGATAGATATTTGTTTATAATTAAATTGTTTAATTCCCAGTTTGTTCTAGTACGTGGTAAGTGTGATTTAATAAGTACAGAAAGTTACAGAGATGCATCAATGTTCTCATGTAATGAGAACAACATATTTAGCATTGTGATTTAGGTATCCTCTTAAAGAAGTAATTAAGATGAGACTAATTATATACAAGACAAATACAGTACCTAATACGCTAGGCCTTCTGTTGGGCTTTTTGTTTAGATAGTGCACAAAACCAGCCCATCCTTGACACAGTCACCTTAATCATAAATGACATCAAATGTGCAGCCTCTGGTGTTGCGTTGTGCAGTTTGTGTGACTGAATCCCTAAATGGGATGCACTAAGCTCCAAAAGGCAAATCTCCATTGCATGTTAACTTTTCATTTTACACAAAAAATGTATAACAATAATTGTAACTTTTCTGTTGTGGAGTTGTTTGTTTGGGTTTTTTTCTGTTGTTTTTTGGTTTGGTTTTTTTTTTACACATCTTTTTATTCTCAGGAAAAGAAAGAGAGGAGAGAGCAGCTTGAGAAGAAGCAAAAGAAGTTGCAGGCTGTCCATGGGGATGAAGCGCCTTCTCCCTGGAGTCCACCTGGCAAAGTCACATATTCAAGGAATTACTGAGCAGTCCGCTGCCTTCTATGAGAAAAGATGATCCACAAAGTTCTGACAACGGCTAGTCATTATTTCAATAACAGCTGATTTTCACTGAATCCATAATAGATGTTGCATCCTTTCTTTCTGGTTTATTTATAAATGGATCCATTGTCCCTTTCCATTGCTTTAGAAAATGTACTAATTTTTGTAATTCTATATTTAACTTAGTTTTGCTAAATCCTGTGTTACTTCGTTCCTTTTTGGTGAAAGTTTATATTCAGGATACCTAAGGCTGTACTCTGGCATTTTTTTTCACCCAATAAGTAGCAGAACGGTTATTTTTAAGTTACTAGGCCACACTGCTGGGCAGTTAAGTCTGGAGGAAATGCCTTGTGAATGCGGGCGGCTGATGGGCAAGGAGATGTTGGCTCTCTTGTGGTGATAGAAGACAAAAGGCTAATCAGTATGGTAGGGGGATGTCATTTTCATACATGAAGAGACAAGCTACAGAGAACATAATATAGTTCTTAGATTATGTTACATTATGAAATATAAAAATAGCTTTTAAATTAAAACTGCATCAAGCAAAAACAGGATTTCATGGGGCCAAAAAACATCAGCCATGTGATGGTACAAAAGAATTAAACTGGAATCCATATAATGTAAAATGATCCAGGATTAAGTAAGACTGTAGCTGTTAATTCCATTTCAGTCTTCCATAGATTTCCTGCTTCCTACAGGAAACAGCAGTTTTAGAGGCATGTTTTGCAGTTTGCACAAAATCTTATATAAAAACTACAAGGGCAGAACAGTGATACTCTTATGAGGCAACCTTAGACACTGAAAATTATTTTCTTGGTACTTAATTTAAAGGCTTCTGTGATTGTTTTTACATGATCAAGTAAATACTTCCCAAAGACGTTTTCATCATTGCTAATGAGCTAGTTGCTGTAGTGAATTAGTAAAATTTCTTCTGGTTTTTTCGTGGCTATTTGCCTCACTGTTTTGGAAACAATGGCAAGACTATGTATCTTTAGAGATCTTCAAACTTCTTGTTTGCCTACTGTCTAAACTCAAGCTGTTACTTATGTTTGTATTTTCTTATTTGAATTTTAATAATCACTCCAGATCAGATTTGCTCCTCAAGTGTGTATTCTTAAAAAAAAACCAACCCAAAACAACATCACCAACCAAGAAGTAAAAAACCCTAGACTTTAAATTATAGATGTATTTTCTCGAATGAGAATCTTGTTCCTGTTTAGACTGACAGCCTCCTTGGGAAGTCAAAGGAGCATTTGAGAAGTAGACTTGCCTTTTTCGCTCGAGTCCTGTGCTGTTCATAAATCACTGAGATACTCATTAATTCTGTATTTCATGTAACACTGGAGCATCTCCTCAGAAAAGAAAAAACACAAGGCCGGCAACCAGATGAATTTCTTTAGTTTCCTGATGTTTCTTGCTTGGTTTTTTACGTTTTAGTGAGAGCCACTGAGGATTTAGAGGCATTTGTTTTGGCCATAACTGTTTCTATTGCCAGAATGCTGCACAGGTGAAATTTATTTCTGCTATGTATGTATGTAAAAATGAAATCAGAAGGATATCTATTCTATCTCATTGTTGAATGTGGTCCTGTTCATTATTGTTAGTATGAACTCTAGTTCTGTGAATTCCTGATTCAGACCTTTTGCGAAGTTTATGACAGGCAGAAGCAGGTGCTAGAAAGCAAACAGGTAAGATATATTTGTTAGAACAGTAGGTAGTGGTGTAGTTACCATCATTAACCTAATTTCAAGTGTAGAGGAAGGCTTGTAAGATGTACAATATTTCTGTTGCATATGGTCTATTGACAGTGTGAAGAAGTATTTGCTAATCTTGAGAATAATGATGAGGTTTCACTAGTAGTTGTGCTGGATTTGTGTACAGCCAAATCATCTGACAGATCAGATTTTATCCTCCTCGAGGAGTAGTTGCAGATTTGATATGGCGGCTTCTAGATTATGAAGTATCTTTATTGCAGGATCAGGTTTGAGTATATTGCCTGGTATTTTACACTGCATGTCTCGACTTCCAGTTGCCTTGCATGAAACTTGTTCACGGTAGCCCTGTTGTGTATTGGGATTTTTGAGCAGGTCTCTGCTTGTCCTGCCCCTTGCTTCTAGTTCTTCCTCAAAAGACAATTCTACTGGACCTGGCTTTTATTCTTTAATTTGTTTCTAGCCTTCTGTCACTAGGCTGCTCACCCAGAAAGGTTGTGGCTGGAACAGTTTTTGTTCCGCTAAAGAGTTTATAGAGAAGCTAGGGACCTTTATGACACCCATCCTTTGATTATGTGCAGTCTTCAGGTAATGCACATTTGATGCCTTCCAGTGGACCTTAATGACAGTAGAGACCTTTTTGCCCCTCCTGTGAGACTCAATTTATGCAAAGAGTCATCAATCAAATGCTGAAATTCCAGATAGGGCAGCATTCATACAGGTTCGTGCTAAGCTCATTGTTTTTCCTTTGGGCGGAGGAGGACATTGGTCAAGAAGGGGAGAGAGGCAGTGGCGTGCTGGCTGGAGCTTTCAGAAGCACCCTGAGGCCTGCAGTCTGCTCTTGCAGAGCCGCTGGAGTCTGGCTGTGTTCCCAGATCATTGGTGGTTTTTCTTGTAGGCTCTCTTCACAGTAGTACGCACGCTGAGCTTCCTGCACCGCAGTGTTGCAGTACATTGCATTACCACAGAAGTTCCCAGTTAGGGAATCCTGCATGTTAGGTTTTTTGGAGAGATCCAGCAAATCCAGATTTTTACCTGGCTTAAGCCAGGCTCTAGCACAGATATTGCAGACAAGTGAATACAGGGCTTTCATAAACTCTGGGTCTGGCTCTGGATGTTACCTCATGGCAGGTCAGGCATTTTTTCCAGCAGTAGTGGTATCACAACGACAGTGTTGGCATCCAAAGATAAAGCAGAATCCACTGCCCACAGAAACTTTCAAGAAGTTGAGAAGAGCAGCTTCAGTGGGCAATCTAAGAGGTAGGGTGAAATTACAGATACCAGCTGGAGAGAGGTAGCAGAATTACAGTGCAGGCAGAATGCAACAGACCTGCCAACTCAAAATTAACCCACCAAAATTTTATGGCAGAAAAAAAATAGAATGAATTCAGGCATTTAGCCTGGAGCGGTGAGGTCATCCTCTGTCTGCTAGGCTTCTAGCACCTGGAGCCTTGAATTCAGGCTTAGGGTGTCAAGCTATATAATATCATGGGAAGAAGAAATATGTAGCAGACAGCAGAGTTTGCTGTATGGCTGTCATGGTCAGATCAGGAGAGTCTGAGGCAAAGCATGCAGCCTCTGTGAAACAAATCGTCTGGATCTTTATTTTTGCAGTGTCCAGCTAAAGCAAGTAAGGCAGATCCCTAAGCTGAGAGGCTTATAGTTGAGGGATGCAGATGAAAAGGATGGTAGAAGTAGTGGTGGAGCTGGAAAAGGGTTTGTCATGTGCCTGTGCCTAAACTGGGTACTGCATCCTTACTTGCTTTAAGCCTTTAGATGATTGGATAGAAAATCTTTGACAGAAGGTCGAAGTGAGAAGATGTTGGTGACATCTTTCAGAGGAGTGATATACCCAACGCTCACATAAATTCACCACTTTTCAATTAGAAAAAGATGCTGAATATCCATAGACATGGAAAAACAGTTGCTACAACTGTGTGTTTAACTCATAATAAAATTTTGGGAGCTTTGTCTAATTTTACATTGTAAAAACTTGGACATGTTACAGCATGATGCAAATGTAGAAAAAATAGAGCTGAGAAATATGAACATATGTACATTAATTTATAAAAATGTACATGTGTCTGTAAATCCTGTTAATACGTTTATTGATGACAGAGGGAAAATATTTTAATATTTAATAAAGTATATTTTAGTATAATGTCCTCAATGTTTTCATTAGATCCTAGGGTACAGATCTTTATTTAAAGCTTTAATGCATGTAAATGAACTAGGCAGTGTCCCTAAGCACAAGCTATTCTTTCATCGTTGTTAATACGACAAACAGGGAACTGTATCACACTGAAGTCAGAGCTTCTGGCACTACAGCTCTCACACTCAGTTTTGCTTGCTGCCACACCAATGCAAATAAACACTTAAGGAACATGGGGGCTTCCAAGTAATGACCTGGAAGATGATCAGTATCTCTCATTTTTTTCCACAGTATTTTATTGAGGCATTAAGTTGTTGCATTGGTGCACTAAAGGGACAGGTTGATGACACAATTAAACAAATGTAAAAAATTTATGTGCTACATACAGACCTGCCAAAAACGGAAGCACTGATCCACCAAGTGCTGTCCAGCCACAATGTAGGCACATGACTAAATGCCTGACCCCTCTTTCTCAGGAGGTGTCTCTCTGCAGAAGGAAATTTACATAAATCAGCTAAACAAGGAGATAGGATTATATTAAGGATAAATAATTTTCTATTCCAATTCTCTCATTCTGGGTAAGAAAGATCGTGTGCTGTTCTCTGTCATATCTTCTTTTTCTTTCATATTCACAAAATATAAGGCCATTAGATCATCTTACCTGATGCGTATATCATGGACTGCTACGTTTCACTCGGTTAATTGTGTGTTGAACTGAGTCACTTGAGTCTGACTAACGGGGATGAACTATTTTGGGTTGTGAACGCTGATGGCAGCCTTGGCTGCAGGTCAGGAGCTGGACTTGCGCCAGTATGTCTGCATCTTTCTTCCACTGGGGAGCCCAAAACTGAACATGGTGCTCCAGATGCACTCTCGTGCCCAGATGCAGTCTCACACATGCCAAATAGAGGGGAACAATTTCTTCCATCAACCTGCTGAATACACCCTTGCTGATAAAGCCCACAATGCTGTTGGCATTCTTTGCTGTTAGAGTCCATGGCTGACTTTGGTTCTGCTTCTTGTCCTCTGGTACCCCTTGGTCCTTTCCTGCAAAGCTGCTTTCTATCCTGTTGGGGCTCAGCCCGTACAGTTGCAGGGGGTTATTTGGCCCTAGATGCAGGACTTACTTCACCTTTGTTGAACTTAAAGGTTCTCATCAGCCTGCTTCTCCAGCTCCCTCAGAAACACCCTGCTTGGCTCCATGGACTTAGCTGTGTCCACGTGGCTGAAGTGCTCCCCTGTTCTGTCTTCCTCTTCAGTGCTTCAGTGCATGAGGGCAGACCTCACCAGTTAAAAAAAAAAAAAAGGGGGGGGGGCAAAAAAGTCATCAGGTGCCTCAGCCTTTTCCACGTCTTACGCCACTAAGTCACGGGCCCCCCTGAGCAGCAGGACCACATTTTTCTTTCACTGTCAATGTACTTATAGAAGCCCCTCTTGTTGCCTTTCAAATCCCATATGAGCTTTAACTCTGCTGAGCTTTGGCTTTACTAAATCCTTCCATGCTCACTCAAGTAATGTTTCTATATTGCTCCTGGGTGGCAAGTACTCTCCACCATCGGTGTGCTGGCTTACTGTCTGAACTCAGGCAGGACAGCCCCGTTCATGCACGCTGGCCACCTGCCACACTTGCTTGACTACCTACATGTCAGAATGGACTGTTCCTATGCTCTGACGAGGATGTTCTTGAAGGTCAACCAACTCTCCTGGGTCGCTTTGCTCTCCAGGGCAGTCTCCTGTGAGATCCTGCCAAACAGATCCCTGAACAAGCCATCACCTTCTCTCCTGAAGGCCAAGGTTGTGGTTCTGCTGTTTGTCTTGCTTGCTTCTTTCAGGATTGAAAGCTTCACAATCTCAGTCATGGCAGCCAAGCAGCCATCAGCTTTCACAACCCAGACTAGTTCATCCCTGTAACCATGCAATAACTAAACTCAAGTCCCAGGCACCTTGTAGGTCATCAACACTTCCACCTTCAGATTTCTACTGAACCATTGGCTTTTAAAGAACAATTTCTAAAATTTTAATAACATTTTTGGGATAGATTTTCCCCTAATGGATAATAAAGTAATTGCAAAACTCTTACCTCGTTATTTCAGCCTGGGGCATGGAGAAGTCCGCATGTATTAGCAGATTGCCTTCAGGCAGTTAAGCTATGTTTTCAACATAGCACATAATTTTAGCACCTACACTCAAAATAGAAGAAAAGTGCTAATAAAAGCCCTTGGTATTGCAAGGTATACTTTTATTTTTTTACTACTATTTCATTTATGAATAGTCTT
Source organism: Fregata magnificens (assembly GCA_013389945.1). Lineage (NCBI taxonomy): Eukaryota > Metazoa > Chordata > Aves > Suliformes > Fregatidae > Fregata > Fregata magnificens. Next base: position 174,375 of record WAAD01004385.1, read on the forward strand.
TTTCTATGACGCTTTTATTTCCGGGTAGATTCAGACTAGAACAGCTGAAAGTTCTTTCATTAATTCTTCAGTTGAAGAAGAAGCAAGAACTCCCATTATAGGCTAATCATTTTTCAGTAATAGAAATATAAAATTTATATATATTCATTTTCATGAATATAAACTGGGATGTCCAGTCTCTGATGATAACAAATGATAGGAGGATAACATTATTTTCAAGCACCATTAACTCTCAACAAGTGAAGTAGGACGTTCCACTGTTTAACTGTTTCGGTGCCAAGGTATAGCATAGATCTTAACAATAATCCCCCAGTTGACCTGCGTCTTACTTGGTGTCTTTTAACCTGGTGGACTACACTGGGGACCCATCCCCATATACTGCTCTCCAACAAAAAAGTTAAGGAAAAACAGCAGGAAAAAAAAATTAGAGGAAGGGAGAATATTCAAGCTGTCCTCAATCTATTTCACTTTCTTGAAGAAGCATCTGCAGAATCATGGAGAATAAATGACATTTGGGGAAAAAAACTTTCTTAGTTACCCTGAATTCCTATACGCTTCTTAGCACTTCTAATATTGGAGTGTACTGAGGATGTGCAGAGGTGATTTAACACCTAGTCTATCAGACTGGTCATGAAACCCTGCAGGTGGGCAGGATAACTGCTCCCATCCTGAAGGGCTTCTGGGAGACCTGGGGATTGCAGGTTCTGCTCCCTGGTACAGGCAGGATGGTATCCACTCTTCCCTCCCCGTACAAGAAATATCTTTTCACTGACTCCTGTAGGCAAAACATGAGCAGCAGTTAACTCAGCCAATAACTAACCACTGCAGATAACTTCCTAAACTTCCCAGATATCCCTTTTGTCTAAGTAGACCCTTGTTAATATGATTTTTATTGCTTAGATCTTCTACCACTGAAGGAGAATGTTGTCCTTGATTGAAATGGGAGCAGGAAAGATTTATATTGCAAAAGCTCGGGGAGAAAAATGAAAACATTCAGGCTTTTATTTAAACATTTTTTTGGCTGTCATGGTCAAAGAGAGGATACCAGTGAGAAAATAAAAGCAATCAGTACTGTCATTATTAAATTTATCATTTGTAGAAACGTTAGTGGTTATGAACATGGTGCTGGATACTGCACAAGCAAAATGGAAAGATGACTTGCCACAGAATTCTCCCCATCCCAGAAGACACATAAGAGAGATTTACTCAAAAGCACAAGGAGAATGAGGATGGTCTTGGGAAGGCAGCCGCGGTTTCAGAGCTGAAGCCATGGTACAGTTGTATCAACAGCTCCTGGCAGTTTGATTTCACAGTCTACCAGCTACTATCCTTGTTTGCTATCTTGCCTTCAGCAGACAAAGCCAATTGCTCATTTTTCCCTTGACTCTTCTGCTGACTATGTTGTCAAGCATCCTCTGGTTTCCTTTTTTCTAATGTACCAAATTTCCTGTCTTTCCTGCTTAAGATACCAAATAATTCTGTCCATTTTTGCTGTCATACAGCACCTTCAAAAGAGATCAATCTACTCAAAGAATGAATCTGCCGTCAGTATTGCTGTACAGTTTAAAGTTTTATTATAGCATTAAACCCTAACATCAGCTTCATGCTATTTTCCCTCAAACAGATGGTAGTGCATCAAGCTGTTAAATTTCGCTGCAGCAAAAATGACATTCTGCTTAAAGTTTCTTTTCCTCATGTGTATCAATAACATGTAGGAACACTGCATTAGAGAGATGCTCTTTGCAAACGCCTATGCATTTGTAACCTACCCAAAGCAAGAGCTCATGATAATGACCCCTGATTTTCAAGGGCAAACTATGTTTTTTAGCTTACCAACTATAGCTAGAAAGAGAGGTTATGTGCAGATAATATCAGGGCAATGATAGGTGGAAACAACAGGATTAATAGCTCAAAGCAAGTGCACGTTAAGTGTTTCACAAAGCCCATCTACTGGTTTGCAAGTCAAATATCCTTTACACTATTCTCTTTATGATTCATTTTCACCCTTTCTCATGCAGATATTTGTTTTAAATAATCATGTGCGCTGGATAAAGCAGTCTAAAGAGAAAAAGCAGGGAGAGTTTTACCTGCACATGCAGTCCTTGCTGTCAGTCTATGAGCTACATGTAGAAGTAAAATTATAAAATGGGCATGGATGCAAAACATAAGTTGCTAAAAAAATTTAACGGGCAAGACTGTACTAACTCGAAATTACTGCCACGAGGGAGGGAAATGAAATCTGCCAGCCTGCAGCCCAGGCTCAGAGCCTCTGCATCAGATACCACCGGACCCGGTTTCCAGCTACCATTTTCTGCACATCTTTGCCATCGGGTTTGTACAAAGGTGTCCCAAGGGGCCATGCCACGGAGCTGCGATGACATCCCGAGCTTGTGCACTGTGTCTCCACTGACGGGATAAAACAGAACAAAGACAAGACTGGCCACTGGGGTTTTGTACAGGTTTCACTCTTCGTTATAGGCTGGATGTCTCTTTTCCAACCTGCCAGAGTTCAGGAAAATGCCTCTGAACAAGCTTCTGCCCACACATGCCAGAACAGGATTTACTGTGGGCAGGATGTATTATAGTCATGGCTGGCAAGGCTCTGTTTTCATCAGTTTAAATATTTATTCCTTAAAAAACGGGTAGTCTGTTGCCACAGTAAAACATTCCATGGGCAATAAGTCTTACTCATCTTTAGCAAAACAGGCAGCCAAGAATTAGCACACACATCTTCATTGCTCTTGTATGAGGCCTAGATTGCCCTTGAATACTATTAAGAATACTTAAGAGAAAAAGCAAGGATTGTTGTTATGGCCACGCTTAAAATCCTAGCAGCTCAAGGACAGAACCATCCTGCCTTATGAATCCTGAACTCCAGCTCTGTAAAACAAAGCAAGATTTTCAGGCACTAAGCATCTGAACTTCCCAGAGGTTTCACTTGTATTCGTGTCCAGCCATACCTGGAATAAATCAGAGCACTTGCTGTTCACGGATAGTGTGGTACATTTGACGCACAAGGTAATCATTAAAGAGATCCTCCCAATGTCCCGTGGGAACAGGGTAGAGTTGTTATCCCCCATGTTAGACAAATGTAGTTACTCAACCCCAAGTCACGACCAAATCAGAGGTCAGATAACATGACTTCCTAATTCCCTGACCTGCATTGTCTCCTGCAGATGTTGCTGGTTTTCTTACAAAGTTTTAACTGTGCAAAGATCATCGTAAAGGCTTCGGATTCTGCCAGGTTAATTTACTGTGTCGTCCCCCTCGCTCATCACACACAGTCTTTGGTTGTTGAGGAGAATGGGAACTTGTATTTCAGATATTTATACTGTGAGGTATTGAAGAGCTACATAGAGACATTGAACAAAGCTCAGCAACCACCCCAGTGTGACCAGAAAGATCCCCTAAGCCCCAAATTCTGGACGTTGTGAATGTTTGAATTCAAAAGAAATTTTCAGTAGCCAACGTGGTCCATCTCTAGGAGGAAATTCAGTGCCTGAACCTTAGCACTTAGCGTACTGCCAATTCATCAGGCTAGCCAAGGTACCACTAACAGTATCATGCTGTACTGTGGCTCACAAGATCAGATCATGGGAACTTCCATGGAGAACGAGTGCTGGAGCCAAACCTTAAACATGGCAAGTAGAGAAAATGCAAAACTGTTCATTTCAATAGGCTGTGACCAGTGTGGCTGGCTAGACAGAGACATCTGAGACTTGAGGGGAAAGACGAGGAATAGAAAGGAACTGAACATAACCAGAGGAGACTGTTGAACCATCCAACAGTTTGAGTAAAATATGTATTAAAATAGTTTTGGGAAACAGGCAACCAGCTGCAGACCAAGAGTCATAGGCTGCATTTCCCCTCCATCTAAGCACGTGAGAATATACCGCCTTTTAAAGACGGCGATTCATGAAGCCAACAAGCACAATCCTCTACCACACTTGTTGTAGCATGGATGTCAGGGTGCCTCCCATGACCAGCACCCAACCTGCCTCCAGAGCCGCACACCCATCACGAGCAAAAGCTCTAGCAAAAAAGTTACATTTTCACATTTTCTATAGGGTTTAAGTTCCAGATGAAGTAGAAAGTTTTGGCTGCCTGCTTTTGCAGTTTGGGCTGCTGGATGCCCTACCGCCACCAGCCTTGCTCCTGCCTGCCCCCTGCCACCCGCATCGCCCCACTCCCACCCCTCCATGGCACTTTCCTCTCCCCATTAGGCTACCGGCATTTTGCTCCGGACATAACACCACTGCACTGGCTCAAAAACGGCACGCACCCTGCCTGCCGGGGAGCCATAAAAGCATCCGTTATACATTTATAACTACCCCCAGCTGCCTCACCGAGCCGACAGCATGCGGCTGTCGGTGCAGCAGTACCTCAGGGACTGGGGTGGAGCAAACAAGATGGCAGCAGGGAGAGGCAGCTCAGAGCCTGGTGGAGCCTGCTGCAAGCAGAGAGGCTTTCTGCTGGTAAGCGTTGCTTCTGCTCTGTTGCTTTTTTTCCTGACTCTCACTAGAAATGTTTGAGTATTTCTTGTGGCTGCTGACCCCAACAAAACAGGTTTTTTGTCTGGCTCCAAACTTTTTGAATGCAATTGGAAAAACCCCCAACAAACTACACTACACTTTATTTCATTTCTGATACAGTATTCAGGCTTTCAGTCTCTCCTGGGAGCCAGACCCTTTATAAATATGAGTATGGTAAATATTTCACTTGTATTGCACGTGGTCCATTACACAAAACCTTGCATGACCAGACACCCAGGCTGACAGGGCAGATGGGGTCGGCAGCTTTCCCAGGTGACTGCTCGAACGGGGCTAAGTGCTACTGCCAGCTGGTGCTCAACCAACAAAGAACAAAGCATTTTGAGCAGCTCAGTAAACCCAAATCCCGCATTCAATTATGGATGGGGAACGTCTGTTTTGACTGAAACTCTCGAAATAGCTTAGTTTATTTCTTCTGAGAGAGAAAGCTCTGGAAATATGTATTTCTGAATTATTTTTATTGCCATACAACCTGGAATAAATGCTGCTGCCCTCCATTGACTGCCCATGGGAAGCTGGTTTTTAGCTAAGATTCACTTTGCCAGCTAATGAGGGAGGCTGCATTAAATTGCAGTAGCAAGGACGGGCCACAGACAGTCCATTACCACCCCCCTGGAGAGCAGCCAGGAGGGATCCCATTCAGCCATGCCTGTACTCATGGTGCGGAGAATCACTCTTTGCCCTGAAGGTCTCCTTACGCCGGCATGATCCCGCAGGGATCCCCTGCTCACTCGTGTTCAGCACTCAGGCTTGACAGTTGTAACACGCAAAGCAGTTAGCGTCAATGTTTTACTAAAGGAGTGTTGATACGGCTAGACCTTGGAAACCTGAACTCCCTTGGACACGGTTGCACATGTATATTTGCTAATGAGTCTGTGTAGGGCACCTGAAACTGCTTATTTTTCTTCATTCATGCTTTATGTTGATTCATTGGAAAAACAGGTGTTGCTGTAGTCTTATAGCAAAGAAACATAACTAAAACAGTAGGAAAACTAGAGACTGATCTTTTATTACTATACTGAAAATATTCTAGATGTGTGCTCAAAATGTTGACTCCTGCATTTAACAGGGTGGCGATACAATATAACTCATCTCTTGTATTAATGTGGCCTGCATGGTACACTTGCTGAAAGCTAGCAAACACAAAGATGGTTGAAACTGCTTCTCTAAGTGTGTGTGTGGGGGGGGAGCGTCATCCAAGCCTATATGTGATTTACAATGCAGCATTTGGAAAGTCTAAAGCTGAATTCAGTGTACTGCTGAGAAGGTCTGGTGAAAGAGTCGGCATGCTGATGCTCAGCATCACCCTGGTGAATCCCTCTGGCCAAGCTTAAAGGTGCTCTGCCAGCTGCCTGGTCTCTGCGGCACCCTTACATCCCAGCAACAGCACAAATAGAGAGATAAGTGAGATTACCAAGACATGCTTTGTAGAGTCATTTGCATTCAGTAGTGGCTGGAGGATTCACACATGTAAATGAGGGACAGGAACCTGGGGAGGAGGATGTTCCTAGAAAGCATATTCAGATGATGGGGAACAGCTGCAGCAGCTCCCCAAGCAGTATCCCAGCTGTGGGAACTGAGGAATAACAAGGACTTTTCAGCTGAATGTTCAGGTATAGTCTAACTCCCGCTTTCACTCTTCATGCTGGGAGTTTTGTGGTGTGGATCCTGATCACTCTTGACCTGCCTTTTCCTGGGCTGCCTTCATCTGGGTTTTCCTTGCTGGCTTAGGGCACAGGTATGTTGCCTGATGTGAGTGGCATGGGAGTCGCAGGAACAGGAGGAAATCTGGATGGGCGATGTCCAGGGAACATGGATGATGCCAGTGCTGCATACAGGGGATGAGAAATGGAGGCTAATAGGAGGGGCTATTGAGGAGTGGGATAGGCAGCACCAGTGAAAAGGATGGAGTGGAAGTCACAAGTCCTTTCTATTCATTCCCATCTATATTCTTTTCTGCTAGACACTTCTGCCAGCATTAGGGCTGCATATTTGGTCATTGTAATTAGCAACAGCCTTGTATTTCTACATGGGTTTCCCTGAAGGGAAATGCATGTTTATATGTTATTGCAGAAAGGCAATGAGTCTAGGATTTCTGTGGTGTCTCCCCGGAATACACATTATTATTATTCAGTCAGTGCACTTCCAGTGTGATTCTTATATTTCAAAAAGGAAGCAGATAGATAGGAAAGGGACAGACAACCCATGGTAAAAAGCTGGGAAGTGCTAGGAAGGAAATATGGTGAAGTAAATCTTGCAGTGAGCCTTGCTGAAGGGAGTACTTGCCATGAAAATACACAAGTTAAAAAGAAAAATAAATGTAGCAACAAAGGAAGCTTTAATTAAATGAAAGTACAGAAAAAGAGAAAAGCTGAATTCCGGTACCTAAACAAAAGCATGAAGAAAAGATTAAGATAAAAATGTTGGTATAATTAAAAAGGTGGGTGACAAAATGGATTAAACATGGCTAAGAAAAGATTGGTTAGAGCTATATCCACTCAACAACAAAAAACCTTGGGGAAAACTTGGCTTGCCTATGCTTGCTGGAGAAGCTATAGATAGTGGCTCTGAATGTTTATGTCTGCTCTCCAAAATAGTATTATTGTAAGATTATTTCTGCTAATTGTATGACATTCCATAATCTATTTTTGCTAGACATGGTACAGCAACTGTGATAATATCAGGCAGTCGTGATTTGATTGTGATGTTTAAAGGTGCTCAGAAGTGTGGTTCTTTGACTGTGTAACAGCAAGCTCAGAGTATCTGTAGTGAAATAGTCTTGTGGAAAATGCAGTTCAAACTGCTAAAAGCATGCTTGAAAATTCAAGCTAGTACTTGGCACTATTAAATTACAGCACAGCACCCTGGAAACTGGCACTGCCACTTGAAAGTAGGATTCCCACTTGCTGAAATGATGTTTAATAGAAAGCTTTAACACCAGAAAGGTTATAAAATCTTCACAGCCAGGGCAATTTGTGTGGATCTGTGTAAAGTATTTGGTAAAACACAGCCCAAGAGACACTGAGTATTCTCTTTTGAAGTGTTTTTTTTTCTCTGATGAGTAACTTACAAAGCAGGGGTGTCCTGTGAGGAAATGCAAAGTCTCAGGGTCTTTGCTGGAGATGTGTCCTGGGTCTCAGTTCCAAAATGGACCTAGCTACCAAGGGGTGAGTTCAGGCCACATCAGTGAAAAGGACTAAGAAGAGCCCTGTGGAGACAAGCATCTGTGGTAGTCTCTCCTTTGTCCTTTAGCTCTTCAAAGCAACTAGGAAGCTGCACACTAATCTTTCAATGTTTATTCACGTCAGTCATAATTGCACGGGCAGTTTTCTCTGTGCAGCTCACGCACGTAGCGTTGCCACATAACGATACTTTGGTATGGGAGCAACAGTAGACATGATGCCTTGTAGACATTGGGATCCAAACCAAGAATCTGCACTTTTCAAGGTGCCCCTCTCCCTCCTGCCCCACATATTATTGGAGCTATCCAGTGGCAAAAAGTGAGCAGGCCAGGTTTCAGGTGGAAACCAGCAAGACTCAGTGGACCTTAGCACATCCCTTTCTGACATTAGAAGTGTCTATTTAGGTGATGCTTTTCATTCAACTGAAGCAAATTATCTGCCAGTCTCTGCCAGCATCTTCAAGTCAGCTAAATTCGTGTCGTTCTCGACTTTGTCATCATCTTCACTGCCTGTCACCCTATTGCCTCCAGCTGAACAGTTACATGCTGGTCACTGGTCCCGATGCTTAGCATCAAGTAACATGTACCTATTTGAATATGGCTGCACAACAACTGCTTAATGCTTGCTTTATCTATGTTAAAGCAGCAGGAAACTAAATTAATACAAATATCAATTCTCAACGCAGCACAGGTGGATACGTGATGTTGCTGTCCAAGGGCACAAAGGTACACTTCTGACACCTTCCTACTTGTTATGCTTGTTGTCCTGTTGAAATTAAAGGCACCGGTAATGTGCAAGTAAAATACTAAAGGTATTTTGAATCTGGGCGAACTGGAGGCAATGAATATACAAGGTCATAAGAGAGCCCAGGGTGCCTGACTTGTCTGTGTTCCTCTGTTTCAGTTAACCGCTGGAAAGGTGCCTAAAAATAATGCCAAAGCTATGAAAATAGCTACTTTTTAAATGTTATTCCAGGGAAATATGGACATCAGGAGGAAATTTCAAGCAGCTACGTTCCAACATGTGTTACATTCTTTTAAATAAAATACAGGTTAGTTACAACACCGTTCTGAATGTTTGATTATCACTTTCTAGTAGAGGAAAACGATTATAAATATATACGAATAAATGGTACTTTTAAAACAAATACCAAACACTGGAACGTGTGCAGTTACAAAACTGCAATTCCTACACATGTAAAAGTGCAGGCAGATGGATGCTCAGGTTAGCTTCACTAGTCAGACTATGTGAGATGTTTGATGTTGTTTACCTGCCATATTTTCGTTCTTAGTTGTAGTCTTTAAAGTAATAGTGGTACTTTATTCTACTTAATGTCACATGAACTTAAAAACATACATGTCTGTAGCCATTTCTAGCTAAAATAATCAGTAGTTGTCACCTGGATGACTTAATAGGAGAAAAACAAGAATCTAGAATAGGAAAAAAACAAGAATCTAGTAATCTGGACCACTCAGGTGTATCCAGGTGTCTTATTCATTCGTGTGATCATTCCTACAAGAAAATCCTGCCAGAACATGCACATTACAAAAATGCAAGAGGGATAATTGTGTCCAATTTTCTGATAGAGATGTTCTGCCTAAGTACTTCTATACAGTGTAACCAAATAATTGAATTCCTGGTTCAATTTAATGGTTAAATGATCCAGAAGAATTTTGTCCAAACATGTCTCTTCCCCTCAATTGCCTTTTAGGGAGGCTTAGATGTGACTGTCTGGAATTTATTTATAAACCAGCAGGTCCATGTTTGGGAGTCTGAGAATAACTTGACTTCTGTCAGCTAATGAAGAGCGAAAGTTCTTCCCTTGTAGGAAGAGCTCTATTTGTTTCTAATCAGTCAAACAAAACAAGATTAAAGGGGGGAGTACAGTCATTAGTTTTACAGAAAGCTGTTTTGACTAACTCTGTTCAAACTGCAGTAGCAGAAATAGTAAAGAATCTGAGTCTAGGGGAGGGAGTAAGAATATGAAAAAAAAATGGGGAGTCTCTTTCTACAGGGCAACTTTAAATTTTCTACCCTTGAAAATAGTACCTACATTATTAGGGTTGTTTGAAGAGGAGAAAAATAAATCAGAATCTGAGATGCTGGAGTCTAGCTGATTAAGTATGTTTCATTCAAATGCAAACGCCTATTTTACCGCAAAGCTCTTTTTCTAATTGCTATAGGGTGTTTAAAGCTACTCAGGATCTTCAGACTGATTGAGGGTAATGGTGAGCTTGTGCTTACTGCAAGGAATATTCCCTAATTTTTCTGCCCTGCTGTTTCTTACTAGTCAATGTCTGGAGCTGGAGAGACTCTTGAATCCTGTTTTAAATCAGCAGGGAATTGGGCTCTTTACATTTATCTGCGGATTAGAGCTCATTACTCCTAGGTTCAGGTCATTTCATATCCTGGCACCTGCAGGTATATACTCAGCAGTACTGATCAGCACTGACAAGCAATCCATAGAGCAGGCTGCATCTCAAAGCTTTCCCAGACTTTACATAAAGGCCATACGGCACAGAATTATGGGAGCTATGCAGATATTCAGACTGCACTCACAGTTGTCAACGCTGTGGTTCACTATCAACTCCCTGCTTAAATTTTTGGAGGTCCTGCTCTCTCAGCCACGAGTCGTGCAAAGTATTTCAGCAGAGACGATGTGTTGCACATAATTTATATTCTGGCTCACGGCCAAGAAATATTACCTGTATACGCTGTTCTCTGTTCAAAGTCAGATTTTTACCAAGAGTAGTGATATATCTGCAGGTGAGACCAGGGTAGAGTCTTGCCTTATGTCACTATTCATTCTTCAGGACTTTGTCATGATTTATATCATGCAGGGTGACAGCGAGTTCAGGGAAGAACCCCAAAGGCTTCTGTCCTGGTTTTGGTACTTCTGTTTCATTTTTTGTTCCTCTTCATTGTCTCTCTTCCAGATAATTCTTTACTGTCAGGAGTTCAAACTTCACCCATTTTTTTCAGTTATCAGCGACTGAAATGACGGATATCTGAATAGTTAATGCTTACATTCGTGTTTTTCTTGGACTTCAGAATAATTTTTTTAACTGACCAAGGAAGATTTCAACCCCCCGTCATTTTTCAAGCTATCTATCTGCAGGAAAGTAGGGGTGTAGTCAGTTATACCTGATCTATATCTGGAATTTTGTTTTTACAAAGACTTGCATTTGCACTGGTGTGTGTTAAGCAGGTCATAAGTGTTTCCTGGGGAGGTGGGAAGATTTGAAACGTGTTCCAAGCCAAGGAGTCTTTGTCTGTATCAGCCTTTCAGGACACCACATCTCTGAAGTTGGCTGCTGAGCAGACTGCAGGCAATTTTGTTGCATCTTTTAGTTACAAAGAGAGCCACAATAAATCAATCATGACTTTAAAATCAATGCCCATCAGTTATATGAAGGAAGCCTTTGGGCAAAACTTGCCCTCTGTTAAGCTGTAGTAGAGTTTCATTTTCTGCTGCAGACAGTGCCAGAGCATGGGGCAGCCACGGCGCTTACCTTTCCCCCTCTTCCTTCTCCGTCAGGCGGCCTCCAGCCCCTCTGTGGCAGCGTGGGAACTTCACGTGTTCCCCAGGGCTTTGCAGAGCCGTGGTGGGGAAGTGGGAGGAGGAGGTCACGAGGAGCAGGATCTCAAGGGTCTTCCTGTGGCTGCGGTGCTGCACCTCATCTGCCTTTACCATCACTCCGGTATGTCACTCTTGATGTCCTGCGTCACTGCACCCCATGTCATGTGACCGATGTAGTTTGGGATTTAGATGGTGCTCGCCAACATACCCTGTAAGAACATGCCTTGCCGTCATGTATGACGTACCTGGAAGATGCAAGGGAAAGAGGTTTACCTCATCTTTCTCATTCACGTGGAAACATCTTTAGCCTTGTAAATAGAATGAGTCTAAATTTCCTATAGTAAAATGCTGAAAATTAAATTCTCTTTATGTTCAGGGTAATAGTGTGATACTTCATGAGTGTTCAAAACTTAATGGAGCTTAGTCTTCTTTCTCATGTTTAGAAGGGAGGGAGAACTTTTGTACATTGCAAAAAAGTGTAGCCATACAAAAGCAATCAAATTCTGAGTGCCAGGATAAATAAAAAATTATTCTTATTCACAGTCCTAGGATGATTGCATAAAATTATGTTCAATACTAGATTCAATATGTAAGAATATACTAGATAAGAAATCCTTTAAAGGAGAATTTATTCTTTCTGTGGGAAAAAAAAAGCTCTTGATCAGAAAAATAATGTAACCTGATGTGAGTCTGAACATTACTCTGTATCCTTTTACTGTATGTAAAACTGACAGAGGAGCAATTTCTAAGCCTCTGATGAATGATCCCTTCTGACCTTCTGAAATGCTTCTCTTCTGAATAAACACTTGAAACTACAGGTCATTTATGAGAATTAGGATATACTGCCCTAGGTGCACTCATGAGTAATTAAATGATCTCTGCAAACTGATTTGCCATGCATCTGATTTGTATGTGGGAGTAAGTAAATGGCTCAGTGCACTGATAATGAGACTAAATTTTTATTACGAATTCTGTTGAAGTTTTGAAACAGGCTGCATTCAACCAGATACTCAAGGACTTTAAATGAATTCCAGACAGGAACCAGGTCTTACCCTAGTACGTGTCCTAACTACTAAGCTTCAACATTTTTCTGTTATGCTGTCTTAAACTTTCTTTCTAGTTAATAAGTCTTTTGGCTCCTTTGGATAGTTAAATGCTGTGCTAATGGCAGGCAGCTCCAGAAGGACCTCACAGATCTGAGTGGGCAAAAAAGAAAGGCAGACAGTTTTCAATATAGATTACTCTGTTAAGCAAAGTAATGCCTCTAGAGAAAAAATAATCTGTGCATGGGGGATGCTGAGCTCGAAACTGGCAGTTGCAATGCCAGAAGGTGACGCTGAGGTTGCTAGTTCTCTGAAACCATAGGCAGGGATGTACCCTCTGACAGCACCAGTACCACAGTGCTGGCTGTTGGGAGTATGATGGGAGTAGGCTGAATACTGGCCAGGCTTTCCCTTACAGCATCTCATACTGCTGCTGTGTTTACTTACTGTTACACAAGCAGGCAAAACCTTCCAGCACTCTGTTGTTGAAGATTAGGATATGCTAGAAAGGGTGCAAAATCTGTATTTCCTAGAACCTGTAAATTTCCTTGTCTGTAGATGACAATTTCCTCAGCATGACACCTATATAGAATCCCTGGGTAAGACACCAACTTACCATCAGGTATTGTGTGTGGACCTAGGCATCTCATACAGGTTTCAAACCCCACTGTATTAGTCATGAACCTGAACATTAGATATTATAATGACAAACTTCTAGGTGCCTAGATCCTTTCTGCTATATTTCATCATACTGGCAACACTCAGTAGTATATGAGAAGTGAGTTTTATTTTCCTCAGTCTCGTATCTTGCAGAGAGGTTTCCAGGTGCTCACTGGGGTGTTTATTGTGATGGCTGGATTGTTTTCCTGTGTTTTTGGTAAAGGGCTCAAACCCTGACCATGCACTGAGACTGAACTTTTTCCATCCTGATAAATCATCTTCTGTACTATCATTGTTGGACATGGGTTACTTAATTCTGTGTTCACAGGAAGCCTAATGCTGTGTTTGTTTCTGGGATACATACTGGAGTGAACAGGAGTAGTAGTTCCAAATACATACTACTGTGTCTTTTCTGTAACAATGTAAACAATTATTTTGTCATATGCCAAGTTTGGCACATTTCACAGGCACAAATATGAAAAGATTGAACCATCCGTTCGTAGGTAGGAATCAAATTCTTTAAAGTTATAAATAGAAATTTGTAAAAGTAACACTGATTCCCAGGAAATTAGGACTGAAAATATATGCATTATTTAAAGCTGCTAAGTAACTTGTTGCTTAATTGGCTGTGAACCATTAACTGAGTGTTCTACATTCAGCCTTTAGTAACAAAGCAAAACACGCATACTGATAATGTATATTAAAGCAATCTATTATAACTGTGTATCCAATTATAGATGCATCCTCTTTCATCCAACAGAAAACACTTGTGGAAACTGAACGGAATCTTCTTAAATGTATGTGTGGCCACCCAGCCTTCTAGTCACTGCCTCTTGCAGAAAGAGAGCAGAGTGCACAGTAAGACTGGGTGAGGCAAAAATACGAGACAGGAGAAGAGAGAAGCAAAGCAGAGGAGAGCTCCCTCTCATATCTCGGCTCTGCAGTTCTGCAGTCTTTACAGATAGCAGCTGCCAGGTTTCTTTTTGAGCATGTGTGAATAAATACCACATATTTATCGAGAGGCACGGTGGGCTCAGGCACTCGACACCTCTTTCAGAGCCGATGTGTAGCACACAATCCTCCATCCTGGCTTCTTTAGCAGCTTCCTTGCGGCAACTTCCAGCTACATCTTATGAGTGCTTCCTTTTTCAGACATTTGAGTGATATTTCAGCAATCCTAGTAGAGCAACACATTTCCTAGGTTTACAGGAAGATATACACATATCAGTGTGTCTAAGTCTGTGTATACTTCATATCAGTTCCAAGAAATGTCTGTTCTCATTTATCCAGGTACATACAGAGATCAGGGTGAAGATTAGGTATTTAGGCAAGACTCCCATCCTGGGTAGAGCATTGTCTGAGGAAGATCTTGAGTTAGATATCTGGCCTCTTAAACTCTTCTTTTTCCTTGCCTTTTTTTGTCCACCACCTGGCCAGTATTTTCATAATTTAACCAACTGTGATTTTAACTCTCCTTCCTGAAACAGTGACTGAATAAAATGGCTTTAGGAAATGCTACACTATTTGGCATAAGTAGACAGAACCATGTTCTTTCAAGATGGAAAACTGAGCTTGCTCATGCCTTGATACTTACTTGCTTATAAACAAGAAATTACCTTAATGTAAGGAAAACATTCTCCTTCAGCTAGTTGAGTTGGCACTCAACCATCAAGCCATTGTTTGTTAACACCAATTCTTTATACTTGTCTGACACCTTTATTTCATTTAAACACAAATTCAGCACCACGCTTCCTAAATGCAGAAGGATAATGCAGGGGAGGCATCACTAGCTGTTGGTAACGACAGTCTAGGAAGGTAAGCATATGTTCTGTGACAAGAATGCAGTTGGACTGTCTGGTTGCTCAAATCAGTTTTGAGGGATAATCCTACAATATTTAAACAAGACCTAGGGACTTTCATGGTAAATTGAGTCCAAGGTCCTGCATCCCATTTGCAATAGTGGCTAGTATGTGATGTGTCAGAGAAAGATGCAAGGGGATAGATTATGCTAGCTAAATTGGGACATAATGTGCCCTCCAAATTATTTGCTTGATTTATAATAGCAGTAAGACTTACTGAAGACTGAAGCACGATCTGAAACAGTTTGCAGATACTAGGGAGAAAATTTAGGATTAAATAAAACACAAGCCTAAAGCTGACAGATGTAGCTTTTTCACTTTTTAAAAAACCTAATCAGAACTGTTTAGGAAACTACAAACTGCGTTTTTGTCATGTGTCCTGTTTTCCTTACAATATTCAGAGCTGTGCTCTGTGTTGCTGTAATATCCAACATCTGTAGCAAATTGAATCCTTAAGATTTATTACTGCTTTCTGAGTTTTAACATATGGAGTGTTTCCATTCCTTGAAAAGCTAATTTGGTGGTATCATATCACACAGCTGTGTGATCATAGGAGGTATGAAATTAAATAGAATGTATTCCTTAACTTCTCCAACAGAGCTTTTAAAGCTTTGGATGGAGCAGATAACATAATGTTGTCTTTTGATGTATGAAATAACATTTAAAATTCCAATTTTACATTCATTGCTAGAAATATACAGTGACTGTTGCTCCATCAAATGGAGCTTCAGCATAACTGTCAAATGTTTGGAACAGTCCGGTTTCATTGTCCAACACTCAACCACAGTTAGGAAAATACGGCAGATTTGATATACACTTCTGCCTCACTCCTGTATTACACAAGGTAGTAATAAAAATGCAAATAGCATGACAAGATCTGTGCAATGCATAAGTAAGGTTGAACTTTGTGCAAAGTAAGACATTTTGTTGTTTTTGAGACCAGTTCCTTCGAGGCAGAGGGTAACAACAAGATGTTTGTAGGAAGTATTAAAGGGAAGTTGGTTTATTTTTTGCAGGCTTAGAAAGATGGCAGAGTGTTCTGTAATTTGGATTTGGTATTTCAAAAGGCTTGCTATAGAAATAGAAAAGTTGGAAGGGTCAGTGAAAGCTGATGTTTGTTATCTGTAAAGCTTCGCTGGTATGTCTGTGATAGAATCTTCTGCTGCAGCATCTCTCAGCTAAATTCTTATGTGTGTCTTCTGCGAGAAAAATGCAGGTAAATCAGTTGTTGACAGCATTAATAAATATGAATATGGTGAATGTGACCACGAGGAAGACAATAGTAAAGTCTGCCTAAGGGGACATTTGGAGCATAATTACCTGCATACTTATTACTTTCTTACCACAGAATTTTATCTGCCTCAGAGAAAGGTGAAATACAGAATCGATTATTTTCTTTGGATCTGCTCCTTCATCTGCTTAATCACACCTTAATTGTCACAACGCTGAGGTCTTTAAGTCTGAGAAGCTACCTGTTAGCTCTCACGAAGGGGGATAAAAGGTAACAGGTTCTGCCCCCAAGACCNGACCTTTGCCTGAGATCATCTGTGCCTCATGGTGTCTAGTCCCTTGTTCTTTTCCCATACCTATCCCCAGAGCCTGTCCCCCTCAGCCCCATTTTGGAGCCACTGTCCCCTTGCACATAATCTTGTAGGCATTGAAGGCACTATAACTGTTGCCCCAAGCCAGATCAGAATACTTTCCTTTACGGATTTAGTCTGTTTAGCCCAAGTAAATGAGTGCCAAGGCTAACAGACATGGGAAGATCAATGAGAAAAGAACAAGGACCATCACTTATCACTAAAGAAATTATTCAGTATATCTGCTAGACCAGTTCCTGTCTTATGCATAATATGTGTCTAGTATAATGTATACACCATGAGGAAAAAGGAGAGGTTGCAAATTTCATTAACCAAAGACAGCAAGACATTGCATTCATAGTCACAAAAGGGTAAGAGTGGAGCCCATTATAGGGAAAGATTAGGTTAAAGATGACTTACACCAGATATTCTCATTTTGGTTGGACCTGGTGAAATTTAAGCTTGGTTACATAGGCAAATTGCTTCACCCATCATTACTGCTAGTGGTCTAGAAAAATGTTTTTTAAAATCTTCCCCTAAACTTTGAGCTTATCTTGGAAAAGACAGTAAAAAAGAACAGCCAAAGAATTATACAGCTGTCATTGCAATTTAGATCCTGGAAAAATACCAGAATATACTCAAACAAGCAATTTGTAGGCACCTAGAAAATGATAAGGAGATGAGTAACAACCAGCATGGATGTACTAGTAACAAGTCATGTCAAGCTGATCTAATTTTCTTCTCTGACAAGGTGAATAAGGGAGAAGCAGTAGGAGTCAAATAATTTGACTTTTACAGATTTTTATGCTCCCTCACTGTGTCTAACAACTACGAAAATATGCAGTAGGTGAGGCTATTAGGAAATGCAGAATTGGTAAGAAATATCTACTCTAGAGTAGAAAATCAGTGCTTTAACGTCAAACCAAAAGGCTATATCAAACATGATTCTTCAAGGACCTTGCCTGAGTCTAGAACTATTCAGTATTTTCATCAGTGATCTGGATGAAGGAATAATGTTTTAACTATGCAGATGATATTAATTCAAAAGGCTGTAAACGCATTGGAAGACAAGATCAGGTTCTCGGATTCTTGAGAAATTACCTAACAATTCACTTGAGCTGAATGCCAACTTCAGAGGGACAGAGGGACAAGACTGCCTGGACAGCAGAATTGCAGGAGAGGATTTAAGCATTATAGAGGATTGCAAGCTAAATATGACTCAACGGTGTCATGCTGTTGGAGTGAGACACACCAGAGTGGATGCATCATCAGAAACAGAGTCTTGAAATAGGAGTCTCCTACTCTGTTCAGCACTGAATTCTGCGGATCAGGAAGGATGTATATCAAATATCAGTGTCCAGAGCGGTGAGGCCAGTCAGAGATCAGAAAACAGGTTGGGGGACAATACAAGGACAAGTTGAGGGGGAACAGTAAATTTAATTATGAGAAAACTGAGGATATCTGAGTTTCAATTACATGGAAGGGTGCAATAAACAGAATTAAATTCCCCTCCATCTGCTGCAGGTAAGACCAGTAGTAATGGACTTAAATGATAGCGAGCAGACTTAGGCAAGTCATTAGGAAAAGTAAGAAAAGGTAGTTTAGCACTGATAATGGCTGGGCACTGATGAGATTACGGCATTTACCTCCTGGGGGGTTGGTTTAAAAGCAAACTCAAGAATTATTAGGGATAACTGTTCTTCCTCTGGGCTAGAAGATAGACTAGCTGATAGTGTGATGTTCATTTCTGCTCTTACAATTTCCGCTCCTGTGAGGCTTTTTCCGTGGTAAAATGTGTAAGAATGTTATCTAATCATGTGGACAACTTGTGTGCTAGGTCCACTAATTTGTTTCCTAGGAAAATGGAAACAAACCTGAAGCAGACTGAAAAAGCTGGACCTACATGTAGGTAAAATGTTGTAAGAGCCAAGTACAAAAAGGAAGTTGGTGCTGGAAATGAATTGTCAGTTCGGCACCTTATTGCAGGCAACGTCTGCTTGAAGGCTTAAATTCCAGCAGTTATGCATGAATCACTTTGAATATTTAAGCAAACTTTTTTTTTCTTTCAAAATATGCACATATTGTATCAAGATCAAATACTTTGCTTAAGGTGATCTGTGTTGCTCAGTCCTCACTAATACTAAATCTGTGTGCTCTACTTTTGTAGAAAAACTAGGTCATTCTGCAAAACTGAAGAAACCCCTTTAGGTTACTAAATACCTTCTCACCCAGAGGTGCAACATTCCTGCATCCTACCCTTTGGCCAATGTCTCTCGCAGTGAAATAATAGCTCACTTTTTTAGTGAAAAACAGGCAGT
This sequence comes from Fregata magnificens, assembly GCA_013389945.1. NCBI lineage: Eukaryota > Metazoa > Chordata > Aves > Suliformes > Fregatidae > Fregata > Fregata magnificens. The sequence continues at coordinate 193,147 of WAAD01004385.1, forward strand.
TTTTCAAAAACTTAGCAAAGTGCTATTTTGGAGAGAGAGGGTCAGGTAGTCAGTGACTTACTAACATTGTCATTGCAGTTATCATTGCCTGTATCTGATATAAGGCCTTTAATTTTGGGAGAACTGAAAAAATTTCTAAGGAGTGCAAGGAAGGCCTGAGTCAGCCCGAAATTGTGGGAAGATTTCTACTGAGTGGAAAGTGACACCAATAATATAGATATACAGTCATACACTCAAGTGGTATAGTATGTACTCATTTAGTAACTGACTGGTATCAAAGATTGTTAATTAAGTAACTCGATAAGTAGAATACTGGGAATGTTATCTCTAAATCTAAACTATATTAATAAATGTCACAAACTCCTAAAATTGCCCTTTCCCTTAACATAACATGGGGAAGAGAAAGAAATGTATCTCTGCTCAGATTTATCTGATTAAACATTACTTTGAAGTCTTTTGGATGTATAGATTTGTTAAGTGCACTGTTGATTTTCTTACCTATCTACACAGAAAATCCTTTTATGTGAATTTGGATTAAAAAAAGCAGTAGCCATAAAGGCCAAGGCAAAGCACTATGTAAGAAAGCAAAGCCATCATCTTCGCGTGAGATTTGCATATATGAATGAATAGAACAAAACTGGGAGCAATCCCTTTTCCAGCAATCTGCAGCGTACTTGTTCTCAGGTAATCTAAGAGTAACCACCAGTTTAAAGGGCATACACAGTAAAGGATGTGCAGCTACTTTAACCTTTTGAGTTGTTGCTGACTCTCTTTGTATTCTTACTGTATTTCTGTGGGCACTAAGACTTAATGGTCTGTCTGATCCTGCTCTTTGAATGTTGGTTTTGGCTATCCAGTGCCATTTGTCATCCTTTCCCATGTGTTTGTACTGAATTCCCTGTGTAAAGGAATAAAAAGCAAACCTTTGTTTTGTCATGAGCAAGTTCTGATAGAAATAAGGCACCTCAGAAAGAATGCTGATGAAAATCTGAGTTCTCAGCAATGTACCAAAAAAGTAGATAGAATGGAAAAACTATTTCTGTGGAAATGCTTTCTTGACGAAAGCATCAACAGTGGGTGATAGCAGAACTCTTATGGCAAAAACAGCACTGGCTCATCAGATTCCTTTCCTTTTTAGAGACAGCAAATGCCAACTCTCGAGTTATAATGAAGGCCCAATCATTATGGCATAAAAATTCTAACTAAAAGTGTAGGTATTAACTAGAGCTGGTTAGAGTCCTGGCTGATGTAAATAAGTGTAATTTCATGCTGGACTTCAGCTGAAAAGCACAATTTTAAAACCTGAGTATCTTCCTAGAAAATCCCAGTGCCAGATCTTAAGCAGTTGTTCATATATAGATAATTTCAGTATCTAGTGGTGATTTAAATGGTTTTTTAATGATGCCAAAGCTGGAAAATTTGACCACAGGCTCTTTTTTAGGAAATATTGAATTACAAAACCAAAATGCATCAGCAACTAAACTATCGGCAGTGTGGCAGGTCAGATTATCGTGGGATGACCATGTTATCTCCCAGAGCCACTACTACTGTGTAAGTAGCTGCTCTGAGTTTATCTTCGTGGATCAAGTCAGAGTTGGCAGGCATATTGATAGTGCTTTGAAAATTAACCGAAGAATTTTTTTTACTTCCCAGTAGAGGTGTATCTATAAAAACTCCTGGCTACCTGATCGCACTAAGGAGCTGTCCTATGCCTCCTCTCAGTATTGCTAATATTAGTAAAATAGACAATCACAGCCACTATTACTACCTCTGAAACTTTTGGAAGGGGAAGTGCCGCAGAGATTGTGCTAGCTTTCTCCCACCCTCTTCTACCAAGTTTAACAACAGCAATGAGAAGTTTCAAAAGCTAAACTTTTTTTCTAGGGGGGTAATGAAGATATTTGAAAGACAGATTTCTAGTTTGGTTTTTTTTTAACAACTATGTTTTTCTTAAATCTGCTTTGAGAAATGTCTTGGTGATTATGAGGCAACTGAGTCAGTGTTCCATCATAATCATATTATTCTTCCATGCTTCATTTCTAAGGTCATGTGGGTTAAAGTTTTTTATCCAAAGAAGTTTCTTGCTTTAAAAGTAGTGACTCCTGCGATTTTTATTCTTCCTCCTACAGTCAGGATTTACGTTTGAGAAGAGCAGCCAGGGCTGCCTGCTGTTAGGTTCTCCAGTAGGACTCAGTAGCCATTAATTACTTAGGAACAACACAAATTCAGACTTTTTGAAGACATTAACTAGGCAAAACCTGGGGTTAATGACACAAGAAAGTCAACTGTGCTTTTTCTTTCTTGGGAGAATGTAATGTTTAATGTTGCAAGTGTGAATATATTCTACGTGGAAAAGGTGCGTGAATGCAACAGTGGCAGAGCAGTAAGGAACGCTTCCTGAAATTGAGGTAAGGAAGTGATTTAACCCTTTTGACCATTTGAGCACATTTTGATAACAGTATAGTTACATTAGAGAAATCACATATAACTAATTTCATTTCATTTTTCTTAAAAAGCAGACTGAAGGCTGAGAGATTCAAAACTGCAGATGCTCATGGACCTTATTCTCCCTGAAGTCACATTCTAGAAATACTTGTAGTATTTGTTAGATTTTAGTTAAAAACTCAAGAACAGGTTCTGCTTGCCCCTTGGTTTTAAAGATAATGATTTGAACTCTGTATTTTTTCCTTCATATGGTTCTAAGTCTTCATATTTTGATTAAGATGGAAAGAATTCAAACACTTTATTTCAGATAAATCTACTTAGACCTATCGATAATTTAACTGTCAGAGCTGACAGTTAATGAGATATCTATTAAATGAGCAAGTGTGGGTTGCAGTGTTACTGAGAAAAAGCTTGTGGTTTGAAAGAACTGTTACTTGGCCTTCTTTACTCCCACAGGCACTGGACATCTTTCCTGGTATATTGCCAAGAAACAAAGTAGCGTAATACAGCTTTCAAGGGAAATTAATAAGAAATGGGACCAAGTTTTCACCTGAATTATTTGTGAACTGAATTTAGGCTGGATATGTGGACTACCCGGCTTCACTACCAGAAAGTTACTTTTTAAACCTGGAGGCTAAATAGAGCAAATCAAAGTGGGCTAGCAAGGCGGCAGGCGTGAGTGAAGCAATAGAGCTCCAGGTCTGAAGTCAGAGCAAGTTGCTTTGTGGCAACTGCATACAGAGGAGCGGAGCTGGAAATGAAGCAAGTAGAAGAGTGTGGGAGGGTTTCTGGCCACCCGGGGGGAAGTGGGGCAGCCTGTGAAAAGCCACTGACCTGACTGGTCACATCAGGAAAACTCCCGAAGCAAGAGGAATGTGTTCTAGCCAGAGCTATATGCGATGGTTTCTGCGTTAGTTCTTCTGGAGGCATTTGGGTGGTGAGGTGAAGTTGTTCTTATTTCTTGAGGGGTTTTTTTTCAGTTCAATTTTCTTGTTATTGGCAGCCAGTTGGTTGCATGCACTTGTCCTAAGGCTGCTACAGGCAAGCCTTGGGCTTGAGGAGCCCTGTTCAGCCATGGCTTTAATGTGGGGTGAGATTGCCTAGCGGAGACCTAGTGAATAACGGCTATCACACTTTAACTTCACATATGTAGTAATTTGCAGTAATTCCCTCAGTTCAGTACTCAGTATTGCATGAGCAAGTTACTGTGAAGACAGGCTACTTGATATCATGTCCTTAAATGGAATGGGAGGCAGTTAAAAAGAGAGCAGGAGTTATATACAGAGCCTAAGCCATGATGGCTGAAGCTTTATCATAATCATTGCATATCTGTACAAGCTCATCTTTTTCGGCATGAAGAATCTGACTGTACAGAAACTATTGTCAAGTGCACCTAGCAAACAAGCTGAAAAAAGAAACACTTTCTCTAATCACTTTCCCTTTCAGTCATCTTGGATTTCATTTGTAACAATAGCAGATAAAGCTCTTGCAGGCAGTCTTCTATCATGCTTTAAATAATGCAAAACCTGCGTCAAGCCTATTAACATCAGCACGGGCTGGGTCAAACTTGTTTGGCACTGTGTTTAGAATACTTGAACTGGTATGTATTTCATTTCCATTACCAGGTCAAATGTTTAGCAATGATAATATTTCAGAAGCACCTAATCTTTACTTAGCTTTTTCAGTTTTCTTTCCAGTAGGTAAGAGAGCAGAAAACTGTTCGTGTAGAAATGATAGAGGATAACAAAGGATGGGTTTTGATCTTCAGTCAGATGCTGTTTGCTTTTAATCTTTCCCAAAAATGTCTTGTATTGAGACTGAAATCAGATATTGTAGCAATGCTGAGACAGTGTTTTCAGCCCAGTACACTACACGGGCATAGCTGAACTGCTTTGTGCTCTACTTCTGTCTAGATAGACACACATTGCACAAAAATAGGTCCAGTGCTACTGTTGGAGCTTTGTCAGTGCCATCTGCTTTGTACTTTCAGGCAAAGTCAGTGGCACGATGGCCTTAGGCATAACTTTATAATTAAAATGTCAAGATATTTATTGTGAGATAACCCAATAGTGGCTGTTTGAGAATATGCTTGCTAAGGTTTAGTAAGCATATGTAACGTATTATGTACTGTAACACATTTATTGAAGCAGTGGATCATCAGTAACTGCTGACAACCACCCATGTAAGGGTAAGCCATGAAAGGCCACTGTGTAAATTAGCACTGATGGCTTCCTGTTGCTGTCTCTGTCTAGTTTGATGGGAATGTTAATTGCAACTGAACAAATTGTGTTTTCCTTTCCATTTGATGGCACAGCTCCGCAAAGAGGACCAGGGCCCTGATCTAGACTGAGGTCCTTGGGTACTCAAACAATAATAATTATTAACTTCAAGTTGCCTGCAGTCCTTCTCGTGTGTGACGATACAGTGGAGACAAAACTGTGTAGGACATGTATGTAATGTCTTCCCTAAATGTCTTTTTCCACCTTAGGAAGCCTGTTGATGCAATAGTTGTTATGAAAACTAGTGCCTGTACACCCATGCACATCTTTTGACGAATATGAACTTCTACTAACTGTTAACAGCCATCTCTGATATCTTGTTCTGCCCAAGGCTACTGACTGGCTGGAACATAACTTAGATGCTGTAGATCATAATATATTTTACTTTAGCCTTTAGCAAGGCGAGTCAAAGAAATAAACCTGAAAACATTAAAGTAAAAGAAAGGGAGATCATTGAAGAGATTCGGAAAAACAAAAATGAAATACGGTGTTTCAATTACTCATAGGTACTTAATAATACTAACAGATTCACTGGAGTGCTTACAGATCTCAGATGTATGCTGTGGCAGAAATGTGCTGTGAATACCCTTCAAGAAAACATGAAGATAAAGGTCATGCTACATAGCAAACACCTACAATCTAAGTCATTGCAGCTCGGTTTCAGTCAGAGCCACAGTTTTCACACTGCTTGCTCTTGCATACATTTCCATTCTTAAAATGTGGAGGAAACTAACGGTTCAGGGTCTTGACAATAAATTGCAGTGAAAGAAAAAGCCATTCTTCCATTTCACCACTTTGAAATACATATGTGGTTTGTGATGGCACAGTTGTGCCAATGGATTTGCAAAGGACGCAGGTAGGAGTTTGAAAAATCCGTGCTCCAGTGGATGTAAAATAATCCCCCCCACATGCACCAGTGTGGAAGGGGTGAGGCTCTTGGCACATGCAGGGATGCATCCTATGCATCACGGACACATGTGGACTGGTGGGTGCGAGGCTCTAGTGACAACAGGGAGCAGGGAGTTGTGTGCATTCATTCCCTGAGTACCTAGGTACTCTGCACATCGGTGATCTTTTTCCTCATGTGAAGATACATTCTTTCATAACTGAGAAATAAAGGTTTACTTCTCCTCAGTAAGTACTGAAGACAGGAGACACTCAAAGCTTAAAATCAGCCAGGCTGCAACTACCTTTAAATGGAGTTTAGCTGGAACTGTATATTTGCACAAGGAGACTTTTTTTTGGTGATACAAAGACATTCTGATCTCTTCTGTGGCTTGGCATAGTATCCAGTGAGAAGAGGTTGTTCCAGTTTGTTGCCTCCAGCTGATCTTTGGTTGTAGGAAGTAGTTCTTACATTGTGGAAGCGTTTTCATGTATCCCTGGGCATGGCTTAAAAAATCTGGCTCATTCTGTTCTCTGTTTTTCTAGGAGAAATGTAGCTGAGAAAATTAGAGAGTTTTAGATTATGGGGGGATGTGTAGGACGCTGAAAGTGAGATGAAAATTGAATGCTTCTGATTTCTGAAATAGAACATGAAACTGAAAATTTGCATTCCTTTATAGCACTTCAGAAGTGTCTAACTTTTACTGAATAGCACTTACTGAATCTATGAAATCTGTGCTTTTTCAGAACATGGAAACACTCCAGCGCTCTCAGCATATCGGCTAGAACCCAATGCTAGAAAACATACCTGACACCAATAATGATCATCTTCTAAAACAGCATTATTGCTGAGGTGTTCCTAATACTGACCGTCATCTAAATTCCTTTGAATAAGGGAGCTAGAAGTCACAATAATTTTATAACTTATGAAAATCATTTGAGTGCTCATGTTTGGAAATCCTACCTGTTTGTAGCATTCCAGTGGGCATGAGCACAATACTGTGCAAGTGGAAATTTCGGTGTTCTTTTTCAGGATTTCTAATTCAATATAAAAACCTAACAGCATAAACTTATTTTTAATAACCCGCTCTTTGCTCACAGCCTTCCAAGTTAAAGATGAGAACAGCCTGTGGAATTACAAACATCTTCCCATGCAATTAAAGACTCTGTTTCTGTTTCGTGTTCTCTGTTCTCTGTTGTTACTTGGTCATTCTGTTCTGAACTATTTTCCGACTATGGTGAATGTCAATTGACTTTTCATTTGGCATAGCAGAATGCTAGCTAATATTTAAACCTCCGTCGTGTACAGCCATAAAGTTTTGGAATTATACCTCCCTAACTTCTAACTATACCTTAGGAAATGAAAGAATCTTTCCAGACTGTTTAAAGTGAGTTGCTGCAAGGTTTGCTGCCAGCATTTGTAATGTGAATCTTAAAACAACCGTTCCGTATTTATGCTAAAACTATTCCTCCGAGGAATATTCTGCATTTCATGTAACCATCCTTCATTTTTCTGAACTGTAAGTTTAATTCAACTCCAGGTTCACCAGATTCCTCTTCTTTCAAACTGCTCTTACAGCTCTTCAAGAGCAAAAGGGGAATACAAGAACAATGAACAGCTGTCTTGTCATTATTTATATTATGTTAGTATCTCTCAATACATACTACATATAAGGGTTTTAAAATTCCTCATGCAATTTCTTCACACAAATTAAAGTACATTCTTGAAAGTGCTTAATCCTGTTTATCAGTCATGGGCCCAGAGTATGACAAGTACTTTATTTCAAACAAGGAGAATTCTACACTTAGAAAATTAACCATTTTCTCATTAAAAGCAGCTGTTATGGCAGGTGCTACTTATGAACAGGAAGAATACGAAAAATGCAGATACAGACAAATATGTGGAAGGGTAAATTCAGTAAGGCTGCAACTGTGGCTCAGACGAAGTTGTGTAACCAATGAATCTGACCAGAATTGAGCATGTTTAGAAGTGCAGTCATTTGTGCATCAGGTAAGGACAGAAATGGAATGACACAGGTTACCCATCTCGGCTGTGAGATGGTAGCACAGACCATCTGAAGTAGAGAGCAACTTTGAGAGATTGTCCAAGCAAATGAGCAAGTCTTTTCATGACTCACTATTCCTCTGTAAAAATTCTCAATATACCAGCTGAAACTGTATTAACCAAAAAATGTCCTGTGCGAGCCGTTAATTCCCAGTAAGTACCCAGTGTTGATCATCACAGCTTAAAAATGGAGTCTTTTTCATCAAGAATAAATGCTCAGTCACTACTTTTAGAGATAAGATGTCTGTTCTCAATAGTCAAGTTATTTGGAAAACATAGTTCTGCCCTAGTACTTTGTTTATAGCTGAAGTAGAAGGAAGAATATACTTGGCATTTGAGAAATCCTTTTGTTTTTGCTTTCCATTTCTCAATTGGCACTTGGTTTGGAATGACAAATGACTCAAACTTCTTACTGTTGCTGTGGGACTCAAGCCCAAAGTAGTCTGTTTTTTATAGGATATATCATACTGTGCTCTTAGTAACAGAAAATATCAGGACAGATTTGGTACATCAGATTCCTTTTCAGTACTTTTGGTTTATCCACACAAGATAGTGGAGAGAATGTTGTATGCAGTGTGTTACGGATGTGACAAGCTTTTTGCTTGTCCACACAAGTGGACACAAATAAGAAACTGAACAGCACAAGCAATATTTCCCTTCAAAGAAGAGGAAGGTTCAACTCCTCTCTTTATCACCAACTTAATGCATAACTGAAGCTAGGAGGTTTCTGTGCCTTCCTGTCTTCGTATTCAGTTGTGTATTTATCAAAGAAATTCTGAGATGAGTTTGTGTGGTCTGTATTCTGTTAAACTGGATAACTGAACTGTTTTTTCTGGGCTTAATATTTGAGTCAGACTTAAAAACAGGATCATTCCTAGTAAGGACTCAAATAGTGATGTTCTTTTGCATGCTTTCCAGCTGAGTCATTTTTCAATTTCTCTAATTATGATAGTTCATCAGATTGTGATCAACTGCATGAAGCAATCACAGGCTTTGGGCATAAAACCAGATAGCAGTTGTAAGTTATATTCTTTCTACTAAAGCATTTTCTTCCTCTGCTCTGTGCTGTTGCATGTCTTCTCTTTATCTGCTCTGGATCAGTATAAGTAAAGATGCCTAGATTAATGAGTGAGTATTAAAATTGTAGTTTCAGCAGCCTCCCACGAAGATCTTACGGAGAGAGGCATCATTGCTCTAGGTATAGTAGGACTAAGAGGCTTGTTTCCCTTGGCAGGGCTTAGCAAAAGGTATTTGTTGATTACTGTTATGAGATCCACAAAAGGGATTTTGTTCATGGTGTGTAAGTGATCAACAGAGCTGTAGTGGTAGCTTCACTTAATGCTGCATCACATTCACAGGCTGCTTCACAATCTGGCAAGTTTTGGACTGATTTTACCTCATTATCAGCAATAAATATCGGTAAAGCTTAGTCTGCACTTATGTACCATAGTTGTCCTGGTTATAAAGCAAAAAAGAAATTAAGAGCATAAGTAAGCTGCAACTACCTGATACTGGAAGATAGGTACCATCGGTATGAATTTAGATTTGGACAAAAAGCAATCCTACTACCCAAATAAGGAAATGGTTTACACTTCACTAACAAAGAAGTTGGCTCATAAAAGTTGTCCTCATGCTAGCATCTGCATGCATAGGAGAAATAGCTATTCCTACAGTTGTTCTGGTCTGTTTACAAATCAAAAACCAAATGCTGTCACACCGGAAGGCTTCGTCTCATTGCTTAGAAATGTTGCTCTCTAGAACCTAAACGTTGAAGAAAAGCCTTGCAAATATGAGATACTCCTAGTTCGTGCCCATCTCTGATGCTTCAGGCAATCTTCATTATTGGCAGCTGAACTATCTAGAATGCCTGAAAAGGCATATAACATATTATGGGAAGGGAAGGAAGAAGCAGTTCATAAAGCCTTTTGCTCACTGTCTAAGGTCTGCTATGCAGTCCTCTTGACAGACGCTGTGATGATACTACTAACCTAGTCTGACATCTGATGATAAGAAGAGGGAGTTGCATTTTGTATACTGTTGCAATACTTACCGTTAAAGTAACCTTTCAGGTTATTATACGACCATAAAAGGTGTGTGCTCCTCAGCTGATGTCTGTTCTTCCCACACCACTGCATGTTACTGGAAGTTGATATATGATCAAGATGACCAAGACACCTGAAAGCAAATAGCAGCATTGCAAACACTCCTTTTTGTGCTTGTGCTACCAAACATGGCTAAGATTGCCTAAAGAATCCCGGGTGTGATCTGCATTTTTCATAAATGCATAGCACTTGTCTTTAATGCCCCGCCAGACCTAGAATACAAGACTGACTTACAGGAAAATGTATAAATACTTTTATTCTCAGAGACTGAGAGGCTCACCTACAGAATTTTTTTTTCTTATTCTGGAAGCAGCTGTAAGGTCAAGCTGTGTCTTTAAGGAAGAGCAGTCTCAGATGCTATAGTTCACACTGATGCTCAGATACTGCTGTGTGCTAATGTCTTCCTTGGACTCACATCAACCTCAGTTGCAACGCTGAATCGGGCCTAACTGCTGTATCTAAAGACAGTGCAGTTGCAAAGGTCTGGTCCAAGTGAGAAAGCTGCAGGATTTGGACACTGGACACTTACTGCGTGAAGCGAGCCCATTTTTACTATGTTAAACTAAATGCTAGCTCTGGCTGAGCAAACGCTGAATTATGTTGATGACATTCTCAATTTCCTCCCTTCCACCTTGTTACATCTAGTTCTTTTTCCATCAAAGATACTTCTTTTATTTTTCACTGTTTTGAGATACACATGGTCATTTTAATAATTATATTATTTTCTAATGTAATATCAGAGGAGATACAGCCACTTATTTGCAAAACAGAGTACAGCTTGCATTGGTGACATGAATTTAGCTCCCCTGGGTCACAGGATCTCAAAAAGTTGCAATATTCCAATCCTCAATATTTTTCCAGGAGGATTCATATTAAAAAAAGATATGCAAGTTGCCTTTTTAAAGGGAAAAAGGCCAGTGGCACGTGGTTCTTTCTTTAGCGGTCTTTTATGAAAAAACACTCTGGATAGTTGGTAAAGCTGCTGAAGATTTGAATTACTGGCTGAGGTCATTTAAGGTCTCTTAACGGAAACAGATGTGCCGTACCCTTAACTTGGATGTCAGAACTTAGGTCTGAAATCTTGAGGAATTAATGAACTGTTGTCAGGAGGATCCAGGAGTACTTGGGGAACTATTTTACACCTGCCCCTAATCATTCATACACGCAGAACAGACTTCAGAACAAGCCCGAGCAGGCAGATAAAAGACATGATTTATTGACCTGTTTTCCCAGTCTTATTGAAGTGAATTATAAAGTTGTCCAGTTATTAATCCCTGAAAATTAACTAGTAGGGAAGCTGTTTATATTTGGACTTTGAGAGAGAGATGAAAGCGTAAGAGCAGGTCTTTAGCCTTTGAAGGGACCCTTATATTTGGTTGCCTGCATTAACTTACTGATTCATCTCTTGTTCAATTTCCTGTTTTGGTGGAGTCCAGGAAGGCAACTGGCAATTTAGCAGCACTGGTAAGTGTCAGTGATTTAGAGCACAGGACTGCAATGCTAATAACTGTTTAGACTTCTATAGAACAAGTAGTATAAATACACCCATACGAAACAAATTTAGTCTTAGATTCTTCAGGAATTGCCAGATGTGTGTTATGGGTCCTGTAATTCAGGGACCGTTGATTTTGCAGCATGAAGATAATCGGTAGGAGACAAAAAAACCTTGGGAGAGTAACTCCAGAAGACATTAAAATCTCATATGAATTATAATGCCAGCAGACTTCAGAGTTATTTCTGCTCATCAAAGGCAAATTTATTTAACTGTATGAAGGCAGAGTTCAAGCTATATATTTCCCTCAAGACTTGGAAACCTGCTAATTTAGGACAAGGCTTTAATGGTACATGTATACTGCAAAGCCGTTACGAGCTATCAGTAGCATATCTATTAATTTTCGATCAACGCAAGTGATATGGTTTGAGTGGAGACAAAACATCTCCACTATAAGCTAAGTCTGCTTTGATCAGTAACTGACTGACATTGATTGACATTGATCCATAATGTCATGAACACAAGTCCTTGTCAGCTATTTATAGATTGCTCTCCTGAGCTTATGTTGTCAAATGCACAAAGCAAACAGAAAAAAACCCAGCATGTTCCCATTTTCTGTTGCAACCATCTTAATGCTGTCTTTTACAGGCACATTTTGATGAGGTCCCTACAAATTGTCAAAACAGAGAGTGTGTGGAGAGTACACTTGCACTCTGCTTGTCCTGTTTTGGCTCTCTTGTCTTCTGTCATAAATCCGAGAGAGAAAGGGAACACAGATGAGCATACTACCTAACACCTCCATCTTGTTCAAGTCGTCACTGGCGGAGTTATCAAAGTCATCTGTTTGCATGCTGCTTGTTGCAAACAACTGGCTGACCAGCACTATCACCTGCACAGTCAGTGGTGCCATCTCATCCTAACAGGTGACCAGCAGTTCTCCAGAAAATGGCTTATACCCTAGGGAACAGCTGGGGAGGAAACATTCATGGCCAAAAAGAAGAAATCGGTATTTATCCCTACAGCTTTTGTAGCCGCAGACACTGTCCCTTTATGCAATGAGGCACTAATCCAAGCGTTCATCTTTCTGGTGGCTGTGGCATCCAGCAAGAAGAGCTTGGATGGACTGGATGCTATTTAGCGCTGCCTCCTACCCACCCCAAGGGTCAGCTCTGTTTTGCTGAAGGCAGTCCTGGTCTGCTGCCCTTGGCTGGTGGTAGCTGATACAGCGCTGTTGCTGCTGATAGACCCACGAAAGCTGCTGCCACGATGCCCTGTCCTGGGATGAAAGATTTCCTCTCCATCCGGAGCCTGCACACCTGATGAGCGTACTGCTGATGCTTGTTACGGCTTATCGCCACCCTAACATTTCCAGTGGGATTCCCCTCTTTCAGTGACATTTGTGCTTCCTTCTGAAGTGGCTTTGTACTTTAGAGATACCCAGATGGGTTGCATTGATGCCTCAGCTAACCTCTGCCAAAACAAGACAAATGCATGAGGAATCTAGTTGGTCTCGTGCCTAAAAAAGTGACTCTCAAGGCCAGAACTGACTCCACAGGCTTGTGAGGAAAGGCTGCCTCGCAGAACAGACTCTTCTCCTGCCCCAGGCACACATTTACTGGCTTGCTTTGCTCACACCCTTCACTTACTCTGTCCTTTCTCGCATTTGCTCTATTTTCACCAATTGTGATTAAAATTGTCTTCCTTCACTTACCTTCCTTATTTCTCATGGACTAAAGTTTTTTCTTTCCTGTGCTCTCCAGTCTCATCTAACATCATTCACTGAGCAGGACTGTGGGTAGATCCAGGGGCTCTCTCAAGATTAGTTTGTCTTGAAAACACTGAATATCAACCCTTTTGGTGGTAGCGTTATGTGTTAATAGATGAAATTTGTGAAGTTTATTTTTCCATCATAGACAGGATGTTATTCTTACCTTTCACTCCAATTACTTCATACTCCACTGCACTGTGAGTTTTCCAGAGCTAATTATGTGTTGGAATGGAAAAGCCTTCATAACCTTTCTGAGGAAATGATTTAGTAACTCGTGCCTGTTTGCAGCCAGTAAGACACTGAAGGAAGCTTTGCAAAGGTAAGATGTGGTAGACTTACCGTACATCAGAGCATCTTTTATTGCAAGAGATAGGATTTAAGATGCACGGCAGCATTGTTTTGGATTAGACTATTTTGTTTTTCTGAGGGGAAAAAAAATGCATTCCTAGAGCCTAATTCTAGCCAGATGGGATTTCGAAAGCCATGTGGAAGTGCTGAGTGCTCTGAGTGCCCACTTTCATCAGACACTGAGCTCCTGTCAAAGCTGCTTTGAAAATGCTGCCTGTTCAGCCTGCCTGCACTGAAGAAATTAGCCCAAAGGGTGTCCCTTTTCCCTGGAGGCTAGAACAGTCCAAAAAGAGTTTCTAAACAAGTTGATCAAGTTTCACTAATTACTACAATAGTACGGTGGAAAAGGTGGCAGCAAGGTACTTCTGAGAGAGTTGCTTTTTATTCTTTAAGAATTTTGAGGCAGACAAATGTATCCCAATTGCTCGGGTGCTTTTTTGATATGTTTGACTTCAGGCACATGTTTTATTTCCAGTATGCACTGAAATATGTTATTGAGCCATGGCATTCAAAAGAATTCCTTTTCTGAGGAGCAGTGTCTTCATTATTTGTTTTGTATGAAAATTAAATCTCCCCTTACTTGTGGAAGATCATTGATTTTTCAGTGAGGAATCTGAAAGTGACTGTAGTTAGTGTAAGGTCGCTTTTCGAAAAATACTAGTGGCAGTTGCGAAGGAAAACCTTGCAAAGGAGTCTTGGCTCCTTTGCACAGATTTAAGCACACAGATGTGCTTAAATGAGCACTTGCTTCTGTATCTGCTGGCATGAGACTTCTCACTCTCGAGTGTGAGAAGCAACTATCTGCTATATTACCATCATTTAGCGGCTATTACTTTAAGCACCTGGCCTGTGGTCTTTGAGTTGTAACCTATCATGTTATTGAAATAGGCCTTGAGGAAGGGGGAAACATGCATGAATAAGTGAATAGCCTGCCAAACCAAAGCTTTGTGCACATTCGCTATGCGTAAATGTAGCTGGGACCACCACAACTATCCTGTGGGTACATTATTTATTTGGATTTAAATGTGCACTCTGTTTGGCTTTCCTGCCTCCCAGAATCTGCAGGCTGGTTTGACAAGGGTGCGGAGCTGTGAATACGGCTGGTTGAAATCCCATTTGACTTGCACTTCTCATTTAAGTAAGGAAATGACATGATATTTTGTTTCACCCAGCAATGGAAGGATTTCCCTGCCTTGAAGGAGATTTGCTACAGTAAGCGTTACTTGCATGTAGAGATTAGATAAACAACTGTATCACCCTGCTTTGATACTTGGTTGGTTCCAGGATAAACCTCTTCTCTCTTTGGGCAGAACCTACCAGCAGACTTATGCTTATGTATTGAGCCACATTTTTCTCTTCATTGAAGCGTGCAGTTACACCCATGCGTAACAGAGCAGAAGCATGCCCAAGAGTCTAGAGTGATAGGATTCGGGGACCAGTTATTGGCTTTTAAGATGGGCTATGCATTTTCTGCAGGACCAAGCAGTATGAAGGCAAGGCAAGAAAATTTAAGTTTAAGGATGCCCTTTGAAAGTAACAGGAGAACTCTGCGATATACTCTGTACAAGTGAAGCCGATTCTGCAAAACTTTTGAGAAAGAGTATGAAACAAAACCAGTTTAAAAGATGGCCTGGTCTGATCAGAGGCTGGAAGCAGAATGATGCCTGGGCTGCCAGCACGCTACCTGGGAAGAAAATTAAACATATGCATCAGAACAAGATTTTATTAGAGTTCAGAGGTACTTGCCATTGGAAAAAAAAAAAAAAATGGGTCTTTGCTGAATCGAGGCTGAAATCAATATTGTTCTTGCATCCAACGGGAAAGGAAAATCGACAGAAATTATTTTCATCAGTTTGCTGAACAGATTAGAGGTACTGCTTAGGATGTTCTTATGCTACTGAGAGAATCTTCTGACCAGTAGCTGGTGCGGAAAATCAGTGTCCTGGCTGTTACGGTCACATGTGTTGATTCTTCTGAGACTGCTTTTGGGTTCCTTCTGTCCAGGAGACTTCAGCTCCTCACCATCTGCCTCTAACCCCTGCTGTACAAAAAACAAACTGTAGCAGGAAGACTAATGGCAATTGATATTAAGGACTGAAGTTGTTTGACTGAATCTTTTGAGCTACTTTATTTTAACTGTGGAGTATGTGTTTGTTTCAAAATGAAATGCATTTTTGTTGGAAAAAAACTTTCATTTGCAACTGTTTCTTTCAAGTATAAAGAGAGTGGACTGTGGAAGCTCTAGATTTGATCTTCTGAGTTATAGTACTTGAAAAGCTACAGGGGCCATTTCTTTTTTTATTTTTTTTCTTCTACTCGGTCCTTAGAGACCAAAGTAAATTGACCTCATTTTCTTTCCTTTACTGAATTTTCTTTTCAGAGAGCATTAGCAACTATTATACTTTCATTATTGTACAATTATAAATATTTTCAAGCACTAGTAAGGTCTGTAAAACTTTAAACTTTCTCCTTACCCATTATCCTTCTCCAGTACCATACCATATGTACACACAAATACTGTTCCAAATTCTGAAAGACTTCAAACTGAATCATACCTTCAGATTCTTTTAGTGAAACAGATGTTTTCATAAAAACGCTTTGACATTGACCTGGCTTTAATCCAGACTCCAGCACATTTTGGTTTTTTTCATTATCCAGATGTAACAAAAATGACCATTTCAGAATATTTATGCAGTTAACGCCATAGAATAGATAAATAGGCTTGGAGGAATTTTTATATTCTGTACAGAAAAAGTCAAGCCTTCATTGTGTTCTTAGACCTTTGCACTTTAAGGTTTATATTTAAAAGTAATTAATCTCAACAATTTACAATAGCCACGTGGGGTCTTAAAATTATTCTCTATCAAGTTTTTTTCTTTTTCTTCTTCCAAAAATAGCATGTGTTCAATAACTATTGAGAGACAGCTTAAAGAGTGATTTCCTTTGATATAGCATATAATTTGTGATGAGTTCTACTTAGTCTTCAATTTTGCTTTAAACTAGTAAGTGATGTTCTTCATGTATGGTAAATATTCTTAATGTATGGCATGAGGCATATAGGAAAAATAGGTTTGTTTCTTCAGTGGGTGGCCCACACAGGAAAAGTCTACTTCTAGTACCAAATTTTTTACTTACTATGTCAGCTTGGTGATCCTATGGTGATAGTTCCCCTCCCATTAGCATCTGGCTCCCAAATGCTCTGGCTGCCCAGTTCCACAGGGTGTCAGAGTTGGGAGCTTCAAGAGCAGGCAGACCACTTCTTTCTCAGCCATAGCAGGGCTTGACTTTCATTTGACTCTAGGTGAATGCCTTTTTCAACATAGGTAGATTTCACAGTTTTGCCTGATAAAACATAGCCCTCAAACCCAGTCTTTCTCAACCTTTTAAAATTCAAAGGATGCTTTAGCATTTCTGAAACAGTCAACAAACCATCTATACAACACTGCTGTAGAAGCTTCCTCTTATCAACTTCTGCAATTTTTGGCTAAGCTTTGAGCTTCCATTCCATATTTTATTCCTGTTCTTGTCTTGCATGCTTGAATACAGATATGTGTATGGTGTTGGATTTGGGGGCTTTTGTTTACAGATGCTTTCTGAACTATGTTCAGGTGCTTTTCTAGATCACAGAATATGAAAAACCAACATTTGGAATCCATCAGGAACATAGAACCTGTGTTTTTCCTAATTATTTCATGCATCAATCTATTAATATTTTTTGAAAATTGCATTGTGTCTGCAGTTCAGGATCCAGCTGTTCCTGGACTCTTTATTAAGCTCATGAAATAAGAAGCTATTACTTAGTACTGCCACAAGCACTGCAAAAAGTGATCTGTTTTTCTCCTTCAGCACCACTGTGCTTCACAGCAACTTTTAATATGTGTTCATCTATTTATCTAGACCACATTGCCTACTATAAGGAAAAATAACAGTTAGGTTTTAATTTGACTGCATTTCCATTTTACAAAGTTGAAATGGGAATTAAAAGATATTACAGGAGACTGCAGAATAAAGATACTGCTGGAATCAGTAGCACACCAAAGTCTACGTGATTCTGAACCCTTACTTAAAGCATCCCTAACTTGAGGACACCCGTCACCTTGTTAACTTGGATCCCTTCTGAAGAACAGAGGAAGAGAAGGTTTAATGCCTCTGTTACTGGCATACAATTGAAAAATTAGTCTTACCTTTAGATCCAAGTGTTTTGAGTGTACAGTAACTCCATGTGTCCCTAAAATCCATTTACAATATTTCCTCCAGAAGTTTTGTATACCTTCCAGCTCTTTCTGACGTGAAGGATGCTGAGATAGCACCTAGAGTTTCCACGGAATATTGGTCTTTATGTATATGATTTAATAAGGCATGCTTGTAGTAAGCACAGCGCTAGTTACCCTTTATCTTTTCCATCAGAAATAATTCAAAATGGACGGGTCAAGTAAGGTTTCTATATTATTTCTAATTTAATGAAACAGCTTTTGGCAAGACTCACAAAGAATCACTTCAGATGAGCATATTTTTTATTATAAAAGCAAGACAATAAAGTGACTGGACTAAATACATGATTGTCTCTTGTCAATAAGTAAAATGAAAGGAGAGAGAACATCTGTGACCACAGAAGAATTCAGATAATAGAAAATTGAACACATTTTACTTTGGAAGACGTGTACTGAATCTAAAGAGATGGGTCTTACTCTGCCAGTTGTCCTTTCTGTACTCATTCTACAACAAAAAATATATTGGATATTACTTTTCTGTAGACAAAATGGTTTTTATTCTGCTGAATATTAGAATAACTTATCTTGTAAACAGTCAGAATATGCATCTTGCCACAAAGGCCATATTTTGAAAACTGGCAGTAGAAAAGCACATCAGTTATAAAATATTTCACAACTGTTTGAATTGAAGTTTTAACTTTAGATCCAAAAGAGCCTGCTTAGCAAAACAAGACATAAGTAGAGACTACTATTAAAATGTCGTTTAGCACAGCTTTGTCAACTCAGCTTTGAAAAGGATGCTTGCATGGTAACCTCATCACTGGAAAGAAAAGGTGATGGCACGTGTTTAAGAATATTCTGGACATCATAAATATCATGAGGGGATTTTGAAAATCTGCTTTTAATCTGAGGGTACAATGTTGTACTTATCTAATAATAACTTTTGTTACAAATACTCGTGTTAATTACTAGCATTTGGTGTCATAGAGTTAGTAGCAGATTCCAAGCCACCAGCTGCAATTGTGAAGTGAAAGGCTGGATTTTATAGCCTTTACGTGTCCCAGTATGTTGTGTGTTCCTTTACTCTCAGATCAATGCTTTGACCATTCAGTTGGGAACCTCTGCTTCATTGGGTGTTTCAGTGGCACTCTCCTCTACAATGTCTTCACCCTCTAACTCTTCGGTTTTGATGGTAGAAACTATGAACAGATTAAATTCCCATCCCCAGTGGCATTCTCTGTGTATGTCCTTCCCCACCAGCCCACCCTGCAGCTTTTGGGTTTTCACAGCACTGGCACCACGTCTCAGTCACAGACAATCGTGCACCTGGCTCAAAGGCCAAGCAGCTCCTAAAAATTATTCATTTATGGTTTTTTATTGGGGCCATGTTTTTAAGCTCGACAGGAAAAATTTTTTAAAGGAAAGCAGAGTTTCTGGCATATTGTATAATACCAAGATCTGGATTTTTTAGGGAAGAAAGCATGCCTAAGGCTTGTGGTAAAACCTGGGGAGGAGCAACCCTGATTTTGAGCTCTCTGAGAGATCAGACCCCACAGGGCAGAGTGACTTGGTCTCTGTTGGAACTGCTCCTGTTGAGACTGTGTTGGAAAACTGCCCTCAGTCCTAAGTCTTCAGTCTAATTCTGACCTTAGATATACAAGTCCTGGTACCATCAGTTTCTCTTGCACAGCTGTTGCTAATGGGGAAACTTCAGCCTTTTTAACTTAGCTCAATGCTATTTAAACTTAGTCTCAAACCCTAGAAATTACTTAGAAGAAAAGAAAATCATTCATGTCTTACAATACTATCCGTATCCACTGGTTGCTTTCTTTTTTTAAAAGGCAGGAGAGGAAGAGCCCTGACCATTGGGGTTAGCTCTCCTCCTTCTCAGTTTAGTCCAGTAGCTGGAAAAAACCCTAACAACCCTCTGGTTATAGGCAAAAAATTGAAAAGACTGGCTATCAGTAGTGGTACAACTGCTTTCTGTTTCAGCTTTAGTGGAAGGGAAGAAAGAAGGGCTGTGCAGCTTCCCAGGAAGGCAGTGCTCCATAATTCAGGGCCAGGCTTCAAGTCCTCGTGCCAAAATTGGCAGGAGCTTTCAGATCCGCAGTACTGATTTGGGATCAGCTCTTATGACAAGCTGAAATCCTTTTCACTACCTCTTTGCGGTTAGTCATATTTGATTAATTCATGCTCACTTCAATGAGTGACTTGGCACCTTAAAAGTATATATGGAAAATGATTTTTCTAGCAAACACTATCCTTGTCTTAAGTTACCCAGAAGGGCTCACCCTCCATCCATCCATCGTGCCTGCAATGAGCAGCTGATGGGGTCACTCCATTGGCACCAGGGGTTGTGGCAGACACAAACCTCCTGGATGAAGTGTAATGCTGGAGCCCTATGCCTGATGGTCATGGTGAAGACAAAGGTTAATACCGCAGCGTGGACTTTGAGATGGAGACATCCTCCACCTCACCCACATCTCCATTCAGACTGCTAACCCAAATCATGCTAAAGTTTATTTTAGCTGCCTAACTGCTTATGTAGACAATCAGCATTCATACAAAAAGAAAAATTTGTTAAAGATTACTTCCTACTCATTTAAACTGTAGTTACTCTGGAGAGATTTTACTTCATTTTAACACAAAGATGGTTTCACTGTTCCATTCCCATCACTGATAAACAAAGCTAAATTGAACTTAAAAAACATCATGGACTTCGTAACTTGAAAATTAGTTAAAATTACCAAGTTCTATCAATTGAAGTACATCAATTAAAGTGATGTAGGGAACATGATGAATTATTTTACATAAAGTTAATAGGATAAGCTATTGAAACTAACCTGTTTTATCTTGCACTTCATTGGTAGCATAAAATAATTACGGACTAAATCTGGAAGAAAATTGCAATGCACCTAATGACTTTAAAATAAAATTTACCTTTGAAAACAAAAGCCAGTCTCTTTCTTTCACACAGCTTCCCAATTCTACCTACTGCTGCTTCTACTGGATCAACAAATGAGATATTCCTTAGAGGAGAGGATATGTGAATTATGCTTGGCAGGTCTTATTTTATTATGGAGATAGATATATTTTTTATATATGTGTATGTTCTGCAATAACGACGGTGTATAGTGTACCATCTGCTCATTTCTACTCTTTCCATTTTTATCACCAGTAGAGACTGAAGTTTTAAATTTTCCTCAGTGCTCTAACTGAATTTCTTGTATATTTAAATTTTTTTTCCTAAGTGTTAGGAACAGAGCCCACAGACAGAACTGAGTGGTCAGCAAATCCACATACTCAAGGGAACAAAAAGGACCAAGTGTGACATTGATTACTGGTTTAATACCTGACAAATCTGTCCAGAAACAATGACTGAGGATCCATATACACTCATGTAAATGAAAGAGCTTCTTTTTATATTGAGATGATCCTTGTAAACCTATTTTCTGGAGAGTCTTTATAACACAGTTGCATCCTTAACTTCTATGACTCAATACCATTTTTCATTCATTGTTTATTCAACTAAGAAATCTTCTTATGAACACTGCTTGGGGTTTTAAGCATAAAACAAATGAAAAAATTCTGTTATTCTATTCTTCTGTTCTTATATTCACTGAACATCCCCGAGATCTGTGATATAATTTTTTCTGTGATTCCTCTGTGTGCTTCTGTGCAGGGAGCACAACGCATTTGTCACCAGTAGTTACATTGTGGAATAATGTCCTCATTTCACTGTCCAGTGTCAATACCCAAGCCAGTCACTTACGTATGTTCAGCCATGGGTTCCTCATGCTGCCTTCCTGGTGGTTTCTGATCAAACTGTACATCTGTCTTATTCCAGAGGTCTGCTACTGGACTAACCCATCCCAGAGAAGTACAGCAGGGATTTGGGGGTTTTGTTTTGTTTTGTTTTGGGTTGGGTTTTTTTCTTTGCGTTTTTTTTTTTTCCTGAACTGATGCATATTCTCTGAGGCACCTCTTGCAGTGTGGTTAACACCTGCCCTTCCCCTGGACTGACCATGCTGCCAGTAGAGCTGTTCCTGAGGTGCCACACCAAAGCTGTAACTGCTTCTGAGGACTTCAGTAATTAAGGACAGGGCCATTTCTTCTCTTTTCCTTAATTTATAAAAAGCCTATTCTTAGGACTGTGGCCATTACCAGGCTGCATGAACACAGTAATTTTCACAACAGTCAGGTTCTTAGTTCCCATTCAACTTACAGTGAATCATCTCTGGGGATGAGCTGTTGCCTGTATTTCTATCCTTCATAAAATGTTCATCTTGATATTTTTGTTGTTGTTGTTAGCAAAATAACATTTGGTGTGATCAAGAAAAAAAAATATTTCCACTAGAGTTTTACTAAAAATTGACCTTGTTTTCTCATTTGCAGTCAGAGATTAAGTCCTAGTAACTTTGAGTGATCGTATGATTGAGCTAGAAGAAATTCTGCTAGAAATATAGGTGGCTGAAAAAAGATACAGAGTAGCAACCTGTGAGCTCTCTTTCCCTGTAGCTCTCATTCCAAAGGGTAAGGGGTAGAGATAGCCAATTCCCATCGGAGAGAAACGGCAGTAGTGAAGAGACAAGTCTCCACTGAGAAGAGGGAATAATGTGACGATAATTTGTATTAGTGTTAAGTGCACCTCTAAATCTGAGATGCTTATATAAAGCTGTGAATCTTTCAAAGCTTATGAATCATGATTTTCATGAATTATGAATCATCATTTGATAAAAACCAAAGACCCAGAGGTGCCAAAAACAACATATCAAAGCATAATAATAAAGGGGATGGAAATACACAAGATAACAAACATTTAGAGCTAAAGTGTGATTAATCCGAATGTTTATGGCTAATAAACCACCCCCTCAACTAATGCACTCCTAATTTGTATCATTTTCATGTGATTTAGTATATGGTATTTGAGAGAATTGTACTGTAGTTTGCTAATTAAAGAAAAGTAGCAATTGGAGACCATGACATAGGTAACAAAAATTTGAGTTAGCCATAAAATACATTGTTAAACAATCTGAGATTTTTTTCACTGTTAAAAAATACTATGACATCAGAACTAACAGTTAGTATTTCTCTTCGCACTATGCTATTTGGGACTGTGGGACAACAGCATTCTAACCACTGCTGGCTGCAGTGTAGGCACAAAATACCAGAGCTGAAAAAATAATCTGCAATGAAGAACTTGTTCCACAAACAAATCATTTTCTCATTATGGAACATGATAATCAAGATTCATACTAATTTAATCGTTCTTTAATTATATTGGATTTGGGGAGGGAGGCATTCAATTTTTTAACCATCCAGGTTCACCAATGGCAAGTTCTTCCCTGCAATTTGTCATCATTTAAAGTATTTGGATTAGTTGTGGCTGCACATGTCAATTCTCTAAATGTAAACTATTTGGCTACAAATGTTCACCTCAGGAGAAAGTCAAAATTAGCTTCGTGTCCTGGTTTTGGATGGGATAGAGTTAATTTTTTTTTCCCTTGTAGCTGGTATAGTGCTGTGTTTTGGATTTAGTATGAGAATAATGTCGATAACACACTGATGTTTTAGTTGTTGCTAAGTAGTGCTTACACTAGTCAAGGGCTTTTCCAGCCTCCCATGCTCTGCCAGGTGCACAAGAAGTTGGAATGGGAGGGAACATAGCTAACACAGTTGATCCAAACTGGCCAATGGGCTATTCCATACCATATGACGTCATGCTCAGTATATTAATGGTGGGGAGCTGGCCGGGGATAGCGATCGGTGCTCAGCGACTGGCTGGGTGCATCACCTGGTGGGGGGGTGGCGTTGTGTGTGTTTTCTTTCCCTCTCTCTGATTGTTTTTCTTTTCATTACGTTATTATTATTATTTTATTTTAGTTATTAAACTGTTCTTATCTCAACCCACAAGCTTTCTTACTTTTGCCCTTCCGATTCTCTCCCCCATCCCACTGGTGGGGAGTGGAGGGTGAGTGAGTGGCTGTGTGGTGTTTAGCTGCCTGCCAGGTTAAACTACAACACTTTGAAAGTACTGGTACATAAATTATGTGATTTCATTTTTCATGAACACAGCACAATTATTTTGGGTGTTTTATATTATTTGCATGTTAGTTGAAAGTTAGCAGAAAAAAAACCTGCTAGTTTGAACTTTAATGTAAACACATAGTCACAGGACTTTGTGTTATTCATCCTTCTCTGAAAAATAAATGTAGTTAACATTACATCTTTATATTGCTGTAACTCAGGCTGGTCCCACGGTAGTACAGGCTGTTGAATATTTTACAAGATTTCCTGTTTCTAGAAGTCAGCGGTAAAGATCCAGGGCATATGCTGAATATTTTGTCTTCCTGGACAGCAAAAATATTATGCGTGACTCCTTTCTGCCCCACGCTGCCAGGAACAAGATTGGGAAAATGGCCAATGTTGAATAAAAATACCGGCGCTGGTGTGGGGGAGACCTCACCCCAGATCGGTTCCCCTTGTCGGATATCCCTGGAGCATGGGACCGGGGACAAGCACCCAGGAACGGGGCCAAGGCTGGAGCTCTCTGTAGCTGCTGCTGGTGCTGCTGGAGCCCTCGCTGTATTGAATCATGGCTCGAGGCACCAAGGAAAAAGAAAGGGAAAACACATGTTTTCCTAGGAGTATAAGTGGTGAGCATCCTGTAATTGGTTATGGAAGGAGAAAGGAAAACACAGTCAACGAGTAATGATCTCTGGTGAATTACCTGGGTCATCCCAGAAACGGGTACTTTGGCGTCACATTGAATGAGGTTCTATGAGTGTGCCAGCTCACATCAGCCCCTGCTGGAGCCTACATGTAGGTTACACTCACTGACCTTTTCTCTTCTCAGTGTACATGCTTATAGCCTAATGCAGAGATGTCTTTTTGCTTTGCTTTATGCTATACCGTGCTCTCCTTCTTGTTTCACTGAATACTGTGGATAATGTAAAATTAACTCCATGCCACAAGATGCAAAATAATAATAATGCAATACAATGGTTAAAAATCACACCATAGACTTAAAAGACAGACAGTCAGCTACCAGCACAAAGTTGCCCTGAATTTCAGTTTAAATTTAGTCTAAGTGGCAGAAAAGACAGGTTCTTTAAAGACTGTGGGTAAGCTACAGCTTTGCCAATTGTCTCAGTGTGAGGTATTACCCTGGAACAAGTCAGGAAACAGGCTGTAATTGGAGCCACTGTTCTTTCATTGATTACTTTCTCTGACTACTAAATGTGTATGGCAGAGAGGAAGGGAAGGAGAATAAATTTAATACGTTGTTTTTGTGCAAAACCTAGGGCTGGATCGGTCTGCACTGGTTGCACTCTTCACAAGTTGGTTAGACCCTGCTCCTCGCAGTCTGGCATCTCTGGTCTGAGGGACCTCAGCAGCAATGACTTCTTCCCTTTGCTTCTTGAGAAGGCTTAAGTGGGGTGTTAGAAAAATGCTTCATAAAGACAAGGGAAGGGGATTGCTGCTACTTCAAAGCTGGTATATGCCTGAGGTTAGACCTCGGTGTCATTTAACATAGACTTGGCATCAGTTTAGTTCCCTCCCAGCATCACTCTGCTTACCCTTTGCTTTTATGGCCGAAAAACCCAAAAGGGTCTTGTTTCCTTCTCACACTCTTGTTTCCTTCTCATCTGCCTAGACACCCCAGGATATGTCTGATCTACCCAAGTCAAAAGGGGAAGAGAGGCTTACATACCTCTGGTCCACCGTGCAACTCAGGGCTGTGCAACAAGCTAACTTCAGATAAGTAAAGGAAATAAATAATCTCTTGCATGTGTCTAGATTGGCCGGCCAGCTGACTGACTTCTGGCAGCGTGTCTCTCCCCAGGCAGCCTGCTGACAACCTGGCACACAACAGCCTCCTTTTCTGCCTGAGTCCCCTTCATTAGAAAAAGGAAAAGAGTGTTTGAAGGCTCCTTGTTGGGCTCACAGCTGGATTTGGGAACCAGACAGCAAGTTATCTGGGGCTGACGTGGCAGTCTTTGACATGGCCTCACTTCTTAGGACACCTTACATCCCAAACAGCTACAGAAGAAACAACAGTATTCCAGCGGTGCCGTATTTCTGACTTCTCTTCAGATGTGTTCCGTCAGTTTGATCCAGGATAGGAATAAACAGCTCACCCTGCAGTCCATGCTGGAGCTGAACACCACGGGCTCTTCTCACCCTGGCCTGTGCCTTCACTGGGAGATGATCTTGAGGAAACTACAGGACTGGGACCAAAATAAAGAAGCATGAATGTAGCAATGACTACACAGAATAATAATTAGTAATACTGTGTTTGTATTCACTAGTAACTCACAGCCAGCAGGCACAAGAATGCATTTTACTGTTTGGTGTAAATAATTACTATCCTTCCTAATAATATTGTTTACATTTTCTCTCCCTATCAAAAACATACACTATTTGAATTTTCTTTCTTACCATTCTGGTAGAGGGGTTTTCTCTTTTAAAGCTAATTTCCTTTTCCCCCCCTATTTTTTCTTCTTAAAAGAAGTCAGAATTTTCCTGAAATCTGGTAGCTCTGCTGTCCCAGTCTAGAGCAGACAGCCAGTTTTGTTTCTTTGCCAATTAGTGATTTTCTGATGCTGACAGACGTGTGAGACAGTGATAGATCAAATTAATTCTAATTTCTGAAGTGAGCTGGCATTTGAACCCCGCTAATTTGAAATGTTCTTTCTGTGTTTAGTCTGCTCAAGTAATTTAACTACTCTTTCTCTCAGTACTGTCTTTATAGCTCAGATGGTTGGGTACATGGAGCGGTGAGACCTAACTACTTGCTCATTATGGCAAACAGATGTAAGGAAATCAGAAGCTCATGTGCATGCAATTCCTTACATTAATTACCCATTCTGTTTCACAACAGCTTTGTAGGGCCATGGGGCTGCTCAGCTTGCCCTTCACTGGGGGGGATGGCTCTTCCTCAGCTGGCCGTCCAAGGTCCTGAGGGCCATCACTTGGGGAAGGGAGGTGGAGAGTATGAGCTCTATCCATCTCCTGAGACAGTTCCCTGTTTGGTCCTATTATTTTCTTGCTTTTCATGACTCACAAGCCTCACAATGTTATCTGAATCAGCCTAGCATAAATATTTTTTTAAAACACTCATTTGTCTTTGTTTCTACAGCAGTCCTTTCCAAAGCTGCTTTCATTTCTCTCAATTCCTGTCTTTGCTATTGCATTATGAATTTATTTCCAAGCCTCTTTCCAGGGTATCCAAAGGTATCTGCATCAGAAAATGGAGCCCCTACAATTTTCATTTTAAATAATGAAGCCTAAGATTACTTTTCAGTGAAAATTTGATTTTTTTTTTTTTTAATGGAAAACAAGCACAGTCTGTAGAATTTGCTTTAATCAAACTCTTAACTTTTCACGAAAAAAGTCATGATGTAACATTTGACAAGTAAACATAGGCAGGAAGAGAACACTTTTTCTTTTGACAACACTGGTTGACCATTTTAGCCTCTTGCAGTTCCTTACGCTTTAAATTTACACAATATGAAATCATTGTCAATTATGCTAATCTTTTTAACACACACTCTTAATGTTGATAATACTGTAATCTTTAAGACATTTAATTGTTTTCACATTTTATCTTCCTCCAGGCTTGATGGGCAATGAACCCCTTCCCACACTTTCTTTACTTTTGGGCTTTCCCTTATAAAACATGTGGTCTTATTACAATTTGACCTAGTTCTGCATCTGTCTAATAAATGTGGTTCTTCTGTAACTAGCTTTCCTCATCCATTTGCTTTTCTCTCATCTGATTCTCGGAGGAAAATGGAAAGTCTTCCCATGGCTTTTCAAAGCAAAACCAGCCAATTTTTCCAGTAACTCCACAGTCTGGTAGACGTATGTTTTTCCTATAGTTTAGGCTATGTTGAAATAAGGTTAGGAGACTACCATTACATATTACTAGAACAATGAAAAACCAAAATGCCATGGAGAATGACAAATGTGCTGGTTTTGGCTGGGATAGAGTTAATTTTCTTCCTAGTAGCTAGTATGGGGCTCTGTTTTGGATTTGTGCTGGAAACAGTGTTGATAACACAGGGATGTTTTTGTTATTGCTGAGCAGTGCTTACACAGAGTCAAGGCCTTTTTCAGCTTCCCATGCTCTGCCAGGTGCACAAGAAGCTGGGAGGGGGCACAGCCGGGACAGCTGACCCCAACTGGCCAAAGGGGTATTCCGTACCGCATGATGTCATGCTCAGTATATAAAGCTGGGGGAAGAAGAAGGAAGGGGGGGAAGTTTGGAGTTATGGGGGTTTGTCTTCCCAAGTACCCGTTAAGCGTGGTGGAGCCCTGCTTTCGTGGAGATGGCTGAACAGCTGCCTGCCGATGAGAAGCAGTGAATGAATGCCTTGTTTTGCTTTGCTTGCACGTGCGGCTTTTGCTTTACCTATTAAACTGTCTTTATCTCAACCCACGAGTTTTCTCACTTTTACTCTTCCGATTCTCTCCCCCATCCCACTGGGGGGAGCGAGCGAGTGGCTGTGTGGGGCTTAGTTGCCAACTGCAGTTAAACCATGACAGCTAATTACTAATTAATTACTAATTAATTACTAATAATTTTAGATGAAGAAGAAGATGAAGATGAAGAAAGTTTTGCCATTTGTTTCTGAGAACTTGGAAAGCTTTCAGAGGTCTTTGTAAAGAAACTTTTTTCAATTTTCTCAGAAGTTTTCTTTGGCCAATGCCACTTTCTACTCAGTCACAGCCCCGGCACTGCCAGTCTGGTTATTTGCATTGTTATCTCCCCCGATGTCTATGGAGCCAGAGACTGCAGCACACTCCCATATACACGCATGCCCTTTGCAGACCATGACTATGCCGTTTAGTATTTCTGCAACCATAGTCACAGCTCTGTGCACAGAATTCACATTTCAATCAATTTACAATTTGCCATTTTTAATCACTTCTTCCTAGAGGTCATATGCCTTTAATCCAGTTTCATTTATAGCTATTGCTAACTTTGATATTTCATTCAGTCTTTTCTTGACATTGCATTTTGGTTTTATGATCTGAGATTGAAGAATGTTGTTATCTCTGTTAATACTGGATGCCTTCAATACCACCTTGGGGAACTTTAGCAGCTTTGAAACTATGTGGTCTCATATGTTAAATTAGTCATCTTGCAAAAAATTTAAATTAAAAATAAATGTAAACTAAGACTATTTTGTTTCTAAAGCTGCACCATTTAAATGAGTGCTTTTCCAAACAACAATATTGTTGTTTACTACTTTGGAGAAAGGGTACCAGTATGTGGCAGGTAATAAAAAGAAACATTTACCTTGGTAGCAAAGTCTTTTTTCAATAAGCTGCATACATTTATTTTTCTCTCTTGTCATGACACCCTATTATATTTTAGCTTTTGTCAAGCTCTGCAGAGAATGTATCTAATTTCTGTTTCTACTGCATAGTACTGCATAGTTCATTATGAATATGGTATGCTGCTGGTGTCATTCCTGAGCAGCACTGTGTACCAAATCTGTAGCATCCTATGAGGAAATGGACTGTTTCGACACAGTGAATGCAGAGTTTCAAGTGAAAATCACAGGGGATGTATTCCAGCTCTGATTTTTTCATCATCTAACTTGCTCAATTTCTTGAATTTTTTTTCCTTATCTGTAGTTAGGTATTTAATTATTTACTCCCCAAAACCTTAAAAAATGAAAGAAAAGTCCCCCTCACATTGGGTCAAGTGTATGTGCATGTTGAACAAATGGATAATAAAGCAGATTAGAAGAGACCATGATCATATGTTGTGACAGTACTGTTTAATAAGTCATTTTAAAAAGTGTTTGCTTCATTGTCTTTGATTGCTATCGCTGACTGGTCACTTCAAGGGTTAGAAAATGCTGAGAACAGAATTCCATGGGCAGCCCTACTGCCTACTGTATAATTTGAATTGATATTTCCTTTTGTGCCATTGGAAGCTGCAGCTGCAGAAGGTGACTGTTTTCAGTTTTATACAGAAGACTTTTGCTAGGCATTTTAAGAGAAGAGAAGAATCTCTAGTGCACTCCATGGGTTTTTTTTCTCCTTACATGCAGGACTGCAGGTAGGTAGGTAGGTAGCCTTGTGCAACTTTCAAGCATACGGTGCTGGGATCTTTATCACAAGTAATAGATCCTCCAGACACTAGGCAGAGAAGTCAGAAATTCAGTAGAAGCTACGCCCATAATACCAAGCCAGATCATCCTCATACTGACTAAGGTGTCAGTGCACTTCAGTGAGTGTTTAGGAAAAGGTAGCTCTCTCCCCTCACACAGTTGTCATGCTCCAGCCCTCTCTAGCTCCAAAATATGTGCGGGACTGGAAGGTTTCAGACCATTTTCCTAGTCTGGTTGAATACGCACTATCAAAGTAGGATCAGAGGGCCTGGGGTACAAAGTGAAAAGGCTTTTGAAACAGCTTGGCTATGCTCTGCTCTTTAATCGTGATGAATTGTAAAGTGTCAAGTCAGTCCTTAAAGAATTAGTGAATGGGAGAACAAGCGCTACGTACAGGAGGAGTGATGGAGGCTCCTGCTGAAATACAAGGACAAAGGTTACTCATCCAAGTAAGTACTCATCCGAGTAAGTACCTTGTGCTCCTTGTTTGTATGTTTATATGAAAAAACCCCAGATTTCTGAAAATAGTCAGCTGTAGAAAAACCGATGACTGAAGCAGTGCAAGCATTAGCTTTCTCATCAAATGCTAGTTACTGATAACACTTGACTGACCTATATACGTCTTAAACAAGAAGAAGGTATTTCTGGCGTGCCTGGGGAAATTAGCCATGGCTAAATTTTCTTTAAATTTCAGAAATTATGTTAATCATTCTATGCCTTCAAGTTTCATAATGTGGTTCGAGTTACAGCTGAGCTAGGCAGCTGTTACTTATGCCGCTGGTCTCATGCAATGCAGTAGGCTTATTGCCTGAACGAGAGCTTCAGGATCTAGCCATAGCATAGTGGTATATTAATGATCTGGCTAGCTAACCTGTTTGGTGCATATGGAAGGTGAACAAACCCCAAAGAAGATCTGAAATACTGAAAAAGCCCATGCCATAGTATAGAGCCCCAGCACTGAGGAAGAGGGGCTCTTAATCTGTATTGCCTTCCCACTGCCGCTGTCCTCCATATGGCGACTTCAGAAGTGACGGGTGGAAGCAGGGCTTCTGTGCTCACCAGAAGCTGGGGTGTTTGGCACCCCCAATCCTGCTCTCCGTACCCCCACTCTGGCCAGGAGTGCCTGCTGACCTCCTTCCCAGAGCGTGGACTGGGCGCCAAGCGGGGGAATGCAGGGCGATGAGGCACAGCACTGTTTTCCATTCCTTTCCACAGGACTTCCCTGGTGCTTTGTGGGGAGGAGGATAGCACCTGCAAGAGCTAGGCAACAGGGAATTTTACCACTCCACATCTGAAAACTGAATTTTACCTGTATTGTGGAGAAACCTCGAGTCAGCTCTGGCTATGCACTTAACAGCCACATTTAGAAGTCTTCTGTAAGCTATAGTAAGGATTTGTGTGCATTTGTCTGCATACCTCAAATGCTGGAATGGTCATGTTTATGCAGTGCGATAGTCCAAAATATTTTTGAACAACCACCAGTGACTTGGGACAGGCAGCAACTTTAAAGACCAGCCTTTAGCCTTGTCAAAAAAAGGTCAGAGTTCAGAATGATCAGACATCCATAATTCAGAAGACCAGACATCCAAGTGAATAAGCCTCTTCCTGCTTCAACCACTTGCTTCAAACCTGCCATCTGACTCCTGGTAGACCTCCTAGGTTTGAGTGGATGTGGACACATCTTAAGCCTGCGTTTCTGCACACAAAATTCCTACTGGAGGACATAGAGAAACCTGCATTATGAGAAATGGCATATAATCGGTAGTACGTAGCATCAGGCTGACTGGCACGTGTCGTACTGCCACTGCACTGCCTGGTGCTGGGGGTGCAGAAGACAAGTTCTGTTTTCAGCCATCTGTTGATGCCAGCCCAGCACCTTTCAAAGCATCATATTCATAGCAACAGTAATAACTACAGACAGCAGAGGAAAGATTTGGAAGCAGCAGTATTTTCCCATTAGGTTCTCATGTCTCAAATAATGAGATGCTCAATGCCTGCCTTTTGCTGATAGCTGGCCTACTGCTTGCTTTTATAAGAAATTATTTGCTGACGAAAAGCCAAGCAGCAAAATGTTGAATGTATTACTATGTAATTTCATGTGAAAAGAGATAAAAACAGCCTGTATCCTTGGATAATAACTAAACATTGGTTTTCTAGTAGTTGTTTTATCTTCACCCAAATCATCATTGATTGATGAAGACAGTTCAGTCTCTGGTTTAAATAGGATTTGCTGAAGTTTATGTAAACTGTACATAATTTGTATGTCTACCTGTAAAACTTTTATATATCGGAGTAGCTACACTGTTGCCTATATGATATCCTAATAGATCTTTAAATAATTAGCAGTGAATAGGAATATGGTAAATATGACAGGTAGAGGAACTAAGGAAATGTAGTTGAAAATATGATACTCATGAAGTCACTATAATGCTATGTTATAGTAATATAATGACAATGACAGACTAAATACAGTTTCTGGGTGCGACAAGAAAGGATGGACTGACTCATTTGCCACCAAACAATTTCTTTTTCATATTTTCTAGAGCTGCTAGTACAAATATGCAAGATATAAATCTACACCCTCTATTCAGTGCGTATTAGGATAGTAAATCAGTATGTGGAAGACTGGCACTGACAGAAGCTAGGCACCAGCTGCTGAGCCATGCCAAATGTGGGAAGGTGCTCCAACCTGGTTGTGAAAGCCAACCCAAAGTTCTGCAGAAGTCTGGGGGAGTCACTGTGGAGAAGCGAGCTGTTGTCAGCCCTTGCCCCTTGCACCTTACTCCCTCTGGCCCCTGGGTGTGAGTAGTAATGGTTTTATGCAAACCAGCCTCTCCCTATTTCTCTCACAGTGCAGCTTTAGATAAGCAATTCGTTGGTAGATTTTTTTATCAATAGGCACAAGGCGATGGTCTTTCAGGCCTCGTGGTGAAGCTCCTGGGCTTTGTTTGTTGAGGGAGGCAGCAAATAAAACTGACAAGGATTCAGATGAAAAGAAGCCAAAGGAGCATTTGCCCTTCATGCAACACATATTTAAGCTTTGAAACCCTTGACCAGAGAGTATTAAGTGTTTGAATAGGCTTAAAAAGCAAGACGGGTTTGCTGGGATGAGTTTGCGGAATTGAAATCTAACAATTTTGCAGCATTCAAGCATTCATTTAATATAGAGATATTACCTACATCCAGTGGGTGTAGCTCTCCAGAAAACAGAAAGTATTGGGGGGAGTTGTCATAATATGCCTGCTCTGTCACTATTCTCCCCCTTTCACATCAATTATTCACCGCTTCTGGCCTTTTGGCGTCAAACGGACCTTTGATCCAACCTTGTCCAGCCATTCTGATGCTCAAAAAAAATGCACTCTTGCACTTTGTAGGTAATTTTCTGTGTGACCTACTATACACAAGGTGCAATCTCTGATATAGGCAAGACAATTGATGAAGTAAGAGTTTGCCCCACTATCCTAGTTGAGTCTCACCTTATGCATACAAATAAGTTACATTGAGTCCATGTTCAGTAGAGAGTTCAAGTTTCTGAGTCAGCTACAAGGGAAACTGAATAAATCAGTGTATGGGGCACCAGGAAGTAAAGACTACTAAAGCAGAGAATCTAGGTTCATCTACCTCCTAAAAATAATTAAATAACTAAATCTCATATGTGCTTTCTTAGCTGTTCCAAACTGAAATTGCAGATTTCTGTCTACCAGATTTTAAGAAGAGGCAGGATTCACCATTATTTGACATCTTATAACATTTAAAATTACTTCCTTCCACTGCAAGGAAGAAAATGATGAAGGGAAAGTAAGTGCTCTTGTTAGCAGTTACTCTTAAAGCAAAATCCTAAAATGTTCATTATTAATGAAAACCATCAAGAAATCTCTCCTAGCTGCGTGAAAATGTTATTGGCGACAGATGTTTCTCATAAGAACAGACAAGAGGTTTTGGTTTTCCTTAACCATTTTATTACTCTTGTCAGTCACGAGCTCAGTTAGCTCACTCATCCACTGCATTAGAAGTACCTCAAGGCTGCCGAGGCTTGAAGACCACAAGAATTAGTGTCTGCATATATAAGGTTCTAAATTATCACCAAAACCCATCAAAAACCTTGTGAAATTATGTCACAATATGGAAACTAGCTCCCAGAATGGTGTTTTTCTTTTACAGTAACTTTTGGGATGGATGTCCTCCCAGCTTGTTAATAAATCTGTCTGGAGACTGACTTTAAATGGATGTCCACCTGCTAGTGTAATGTCTTAATAAGAGAACCAATAAGTGTTAGCCTTCAGGGCTCATGGTTGTACTACAGGAAGAAGTAAGAAGTTAGCCAGGAAATACACACATTGTGGAAATATCACCTGCATCATTCATCTGAAGCCAGATGGAGCACTGTCATTCATATGTGATATGTCTGTCTGGAAGATCAATGACTGTAGCTATAAAATCCACCAATTCTGAGGCAGGAGGGACCCCATCCCGGGAAAGCTGCTGCATATTTTCTTCTCCTTTCTGGCACATTTAAATGCCAAGTAAAATTGTCTTCTTTTTACAGGAATGTGTGCCACAAAACATACTTATGGGGCCAACTTCTGCTCCTCTGCACTGTTAAAGAAATGGAGTAATTTCAGTAGGAATAAGTGAGAGCAACATATTTGCCCAAAACATGTAAGGGCAAGCATTCGCAAAACAACAAGGCTGTAGCTTTTCAGAAAATGGTTATAACAAAAGGAAGAATTTGATTTCAGCAAATGTTTTGATCATGTCTGTACATGGTATAATGAAAGAAACCCAAACAATATATTCTGCTCCTTACTCACTAGGGTAGATGAATACCATTAAACTACAAAGAGAAAGATTCACACCTACCAGTGTTTTTTCATGCTTTTTGTTTACTTTTTAATCCGGTAAACTCCTACTGATCTTTTACTACTGTTGACTCATTGTCTGTATGCCTTACTGAGGAAATACCTCAATATCGCTATCCCACTTGAGCCTGTACCTCTTGTAGCTTCCACAGGATCTTATGATTCTGTAGCTGGCTGCTTACTTTCTGCCTGTTCCAGTGAAAAAGAGCCCCAGGTCACAGAAAACAAGCAGCACTTCATGAACATCTTTGCTGTTGTTCTTTCTTTCAGAAACAGGAAAAAAAAAGGAAGAAAGAAAAAGGAGCTTTCCCTAAGTTTGACTATTTCATCCCTGTTTCTATGGGAACAAGAACAGGTGAAGGAGCAACTGCCAGCCATCAGCTGGATTGCTGAAACTCTGGCCAAGGCAACTGGCTACTGATGAGGAGCTTCAGGCTCCATTTGGACTGTCCACTGGGTTGCTAAATTTGAAATGGTTTCATGTTGCAGTGAGGAGAAACAGGGAACTGCATCAGGTTTAAATAACAGTGAAAATATTTTTTTTCCCTGGGAGCTCTTCAAATCTTGTGATTATCAGGACAAGCTCAGAATAAAATATTTTTTTTACTAAGAGAAAGAGCACAAGGACAAGTAAAACCTTCCTGCTCAGGTGATTGAATGCCCTTGGACTTTTTTTCAATTTTTATAATATTTACAAAGTATGGAGACCAGTGGATACCGTCATTAACATAGGTGTGTCAACTCACTCAGCTGAGTGAAAAGGGCACCAAGTAGACACAGGATTAACAAGCCTGGGAAAAGGCTCTTTTTATTACCCTCCCCTGACGATAGCTCCAATCCCTGACTCTACTACTGTACCATGCAGCTGTTCTTTTATAAAACTTAACCTTCTGGCCCCAAGCCTTCTACTCCTCCTTTCTATCCCCATACTGTGTACCTTCAAGCTCCCTTGCAAAAAATCCCTTATCTTCTTGTAATCCCGATCCCAGGCATCTCCATTCCTCCTAAATTCAACCTCCCACCCCAGAGCCCCCAACCACCAGTTACTTCCATCCTTTCTTCCATGTGCTCTTACTGCTGGCACCTGGTGTGACTGTTGCACTGGCTGCTCTGGCTTGCAGAGCCTGTTTCCCCTCTGTTCTCCCTCCTGCTTCAGGAGGGATTTCAGATATGAGGACACAAGTTGCATTTACCGATAATCCACCCAAACAAAGCTCCAAAGACAGAAAAGTAGGGCATATGAAAAAGTTTATCATAGCTCTAACGTAGTGCATTTCTTTTTATTGCCTCTACCTGAAATTGAGTGTGTGAAAGGGAGAGTTCTTCAGGCTGGTGCCACAATGTGATATAAATGGGCTTAGTGTTATGACATGCAGTGGAGCTACACTGACCTAATTTATGGGAGCTGAGAATCTGGTCAGCAGCTTACAGTACCTACTGTTCTGTTTGTTTGTGCTCCACTTTGGAAAATGCTGAACAGGAGTGTTTAGCTACATTTTGTGCCAGCAAAAGAGTGCATAATATAAATTGTTGCATGAGAAATGTTTTTCCTTCTTTCCTGATGGTTCATTCCATCGTCTTCAGGTACATTTGCCAATGCTTGATTTCTTTCTATCCTTTTTCTTGTAACATCCCACCCAAATTAAGCATCTCTCAGGAAAAAAATGATAGTCAAATCTCTGTCTTAGGCAATTACTAATTTTTTATTAAAATAAGTAAAAATTAAAAATTTAAAAAATTACTTTTTTTTTATTAAACATAACACATTAAGTTATGTGTTACCTGGACTTTAGTAAAGCCTTTGATTCTGTCTCCCACAGCATTCTCCTAGAGAAGTTGGTGGCTCATGGCTTAGATAGGTGTACTCTTCA
Organism: Fregata magnificens; assembly: GCA_013389945.1. Classification (NCBI taxonomy): domain Eukaryota; kingdom Metazoa; phylum Chordata; class Aves; order Suliformes; family Fregatidae; genus Fregata; species Fregata magnificens. The sequence continues at coordinate 229,603 of WAAD01004385.1, forward strand.
CTGGGTAAAAAACTGGCTGGATGGCCGAGCCCAGAGAGTTGCAGTGAACGGAGTTAAATCCAGTTGGTGGCCACTCACAAGTGGTGTTCCCCAGGGCTCAGTTTTGGGGCCAGTCTTGTTTAACATCTTTATCAATGATCTGGATGAGGGGATGGAGTGCACCCTCGGCAAGTTTGCAGATGACACCAAGTTGGGTGGGAGTGTTGATCTGCTTGAGGGAAGGAAGGCCCTGCAGAGGGATCTGGACAGGCTGGATCGATGGGCCAAGGTCAATTATATCAGGTTTAACAAGGCCAAGTGCCAGGTCCTGCACTTTGGTCACAACAACCCCATGCAACGGTACAGGCTTGGGGAAGAGTGGCTGGAAAGCTGCCTGATGGAAAAGGACCTGGGGTGTTGGTCGACAGTTGGCTGAATATGATCTGGCAGTGGGCCCAGGTGGCCAACAAGGCCAACAGCATCCTGGCTTGTGTCAGAAATAGTGTGGCCAGCAGGGCTAGGGGAGTGATCGTCCCCCTGTACCTGGCACTGGTGAGGCCGCACCTCTAGTACTGTGTTCAGTTTTGGGCCCCTCACTACAAGAAGGACACTGAGGTGCTGGAGCGTGTCCAGAGAAGGGCAACGAGGCTGGTGAAGGGTCTAGAGANAGAGGAAATGGCCTCAAGTTGCGCCAGGGGAGGTTTAGATTGGATATCAGGAAAAATTTCTTTACCGAAAGAGTGGTTAAGCATTGGAACAGGCTGCCCAGAGGGGTGGTGGAGTCATCATCCCTGGAGGTGTTCAAGAAAGGTGTAGATGTGGCACTTTGGGACATGGTTTAGGAGGCACGGTGGTGTTGGGTTGATGGTTGGACTTCATGATTTTAGAAGCCTTTTCCAACCTTGATGATTCTATGATTCTAAGTGATGGTAAAATAAGATAATAAGACATCTGTCTTGTCTTTAGTTCTGTCCATGCAAAAGAATATTTTGGTCTGGTATAATTTTACAGAGTTCAGTAGAGGTCTTCAGCATGGATTTACCAACCAATCATGACCTCAAGTGGCATGCTGTTCATCTGAATAAAATACCTGCCAAAGTACATTCAGATTGAAGTACTCCTGAGTTGCTAGGTGCCACAGTGTTCAAATCTAGCAGGGTCTGCATTAAGTGTTTCTAAGATTATAAGCAATGGGAACACATCTGTGCCTTAACAGCCTACATCCCCCTTTTACCACGCCTGCAGTGACATTATAAAAATATAGTAGGAGCACCAGCTAGGACCATATTTTTTAAATGAGCTGTTGTAAAAATCAATTAAGATGTGTATACTAATAAAAAATGAAAACCCAATGACTTGTTGAACTCTAATAGCCAATTCTCCCTGTGTAGGTTTCGTCCTTCTTTAAGGTTGGATGATGAAACTAGGCTGTTTGTGTTCAGGATTGGCTTTCAGCTCTTTCAATCCTGAAAGATGTCTTGTGTGAAACCAAAATCTGCAGCAGGCAAAGGCTCTGAGCAGCCTCTGAGAGGATCAGACTCTAAATGTGGCTGTACATGACTTTCAGACATTATAAAAATGCATTCATACACCCCTATTTCAAATGCTGCCTGCGCTGGGCTTGTTTGGGTTTTTTTAATTGCAAAAGCAATTTCATGGTGTTTTGAAGAAACCAGTTCCCTGTTTTGTATTCATGTTATTGAACAGGATTGTTTGGAAATGAGAGTCAGCAGCATCCTTCCAGGGGAGGAGGTGGAGAGGAAGGATGAGAGCTGTCTTGCCTACAGACTCAAGCCACCCAAGGTATTTCTGAGCATTAAAGCCTGACTTATTGACAGCCAGGAGGGAAGTACCCAGGAGTGACTGATAAAGTGCCTCAGGAAATGAAGCAGGGGTAAAAGCCTGGCCACTTGAAGGACCTTCCCGCCTGTCATGCTTTTCAGGAGGGTTATTGTGGTCAGTTTCTTCACAGGTGCTACAGACAAATACATGGTCTCTAAAATACCAGTGGAGATACAGAAAACAATACCCACTTTTTCCAAATAACACTGCTAAAAGCCATGCTTCATTGCAATCCTAAGGTGTAGGCACCACTGTCAGGAAAGAAGTGTGGCAAACTACACAAACTGCATGCTTTCATTGACTTTGCTAAATGTTATCCTTAGGAGACCTGTTGATGAACTGGGCTCTCGAGGGCCTGGTCATTCAGACTTGTTGCATCCTTATGGATGAACCAGAACTTTACCAAGGACAATCAAGCGTTTGCAAGCTTTCCATCCTGAGAGTGCTCCAGCCTGTGCCTGAGAGGGTATATGCTTACTTAAGACTGCAAAGCAGCCAGTAAAATGAAGACCCACTACTTAGCCACCTCCAGTCAGAGTGGTGGGATAGGTCCCATGAATTTTTAGTCAGATGCTGCTGATCCTTCCATGCAACTGAAGGAGTGCAGGCAATGTGAGCTAAATGCATGCATATGTGAAGATATGTGTTGGCTGGCAACTAAGCCCCACACAGCCGCTCGCTCACTCCCCCCTGGTGGGATGGGGGAGAGAATCGGAAGAGAAAAAGTAAGAAATCTCGTGGGTTGAGATAAAGACAGGTTAATAGGTAAAGCAAAAGCCACACACACAAGCAAAGCAAAACAAAGAATTCATTCACTGCTTCCCATCGGCAGGCAGCTGTTCAGCCATCTCCAGGAAAGCAGGGCTCCATCACGCTTAACGGGTGCTTGGGAAGACAAACGCCATCACTCCAAACATCCCCCCCTTCCTTCTTCTTCCCCCAGCTTTATAAGCTGAGCATGATGTCCTATGGTGTGGAATACCCCTTTGGCCAGTTGGGGTCAGCTGTCCCGGCTGTGCCCCCTCCCAGCTTCTAGTGCCCCCCCAGCCTACTCACTGGTGGGGTGGGGTGAGAGGCAGAAAAGGCCTTGACTCTGTGTAAGCACTGCTCAGCAATAACAAAAACATCCCTGTGTTATCAGCACTGTTTCCAGCACAAATCCAAAACATAGCCCCATACTAGCTACTAGGAAGAAAATTAACTCTATCCCAGCCAAAACCAGCACAGTATGAAATTGCTTATGGGGAGATTTTCAAAAGAATAAAAGGGATTTGGAAGCCTAAATTCAAAATCGGCTTTCACTGAAATTTGCCTTCCTCTATCTCTTAGCTGTTTTTGGTGACAGAAGCTGGTAGCCATCTATCAAAATTCAGCAGTAAGCACATCAGCTTGCAGGAGTTCAGATATAGATGCCAACACCAAGAATCACACGCCCACTCGTACAAGGATTAGAAGTGCAGTTCAGTCTGTTTGTGTTGGAAAAAGCAGTCCTAATAATTTACCTCTTTAATCTGCTTTTCGCCTCAGCAACTGTGATACTGGATAGGTGGAACTGTAGTAGAAAAACATGAATGCAGTTTCTATACCTGAAATTATCAACATAAGTAAAGAACAAAAAAAGGCATCAGTGCTCTGACCTTCCCCATTTTACCTGTTTTTCTTTGACAAGTCAGCATTTCATTTACTTTAAACAGCAAGCCCTGCTGTGACAAAGTTGTAGTTCTGTTTGCACTGTTGGCTCTTCCCTGCTGTTTAAATGTCAGTTGTTTTAGATTTGCAAAGACATAAGGCTGTAAAACAGTCCGTGAAGGACTGTCACTCATAGATCCCAAGAGGAAAATCTCCTTTGTAGCAAACTGGGTGGGGAGATGGGCAACGAAAGGTGAAAGGGGGGGTATTTCAAGGACACTATAGTGCTGCCAGCATCACACACAAAGGCTTGTGTATTTTGTTCCCCAAGAACCTACCCTTTCAGCAGCAGAGCCCAGGTGATGCGTACCAGTGTGCACCAGAAGGGACAAGCAACTTCTTGTGTAACAGGACAAAATAGGTAAGCAAAACACCTTCTGGAGCCAAAGTTCAGTATCTTTCAAGTTACACAACTGTCAGGAGGCATGAGTGGTGCGGACTGCCTCATCCTGCCCTCTTGTCCCATCAAGCACCCATGCTGAATTACTTGAAGTAGTTGTTGAAGTTGTAGGCATGCAGGTTTTATACAGAAATCAAGATTTAAGCATTATGCAGCCAAAGACTTTAGTCTCCTTTATAGTACCAAGCTACCACAATACATCCCATATATATAATTCCACAGAGAGAGAGAAAATTTCCAGCATCACCTGAATTATGTCTCAGAGAAGCAGTAAACTAAGCTATAAAAATGAGGGACTGGATTTTTTTTTTTTTTTAATGGATTGGAACAGCTATATTCTACTGTAGGAAAATCAGAGAAGCCAGAAACGAGCTGTATCATACATATGCAGCACATGCATATGAGATTATGAAGTGTTCTAAGAGTTTGTCAGGAATAGCTAAATAATAAACACCTGATCTTATAGCCCAAGCTAGAAGAAGAGATTATGAGAGACACTAGATAGTAGTTTATTAAGAATAAGCCAACGCACCATTGGGGTTTGCAGGTAACTTAAGAGTCAGAAAGGCAGCTTCTTCTGATCTTTAAAATCAGCATTCATAGCATAGGCACAAGTACTAAAAGGGAAAGGATGATGAATGGGATTGATAAACCTGCAAGCACCTTTTTAGGGTGTATTTCAAGCTTAGGCTTTTGAATAGCAGTTATGGAGGGCATTATTTTTCATTTCAGCTTGTGTCCTGGTAATCAATTATACACAGAGTTGGATAGCAGCCCTTTTGCTTCCCCAGTAGAAGAAAGCAAGCAAATAAAAATGAGGATCCTGAATGTAATGAGTTCTCTTTCTTTCCTTTTTTACCTTCAGTTCCAGTTAACTGAGCTAACCATGGATTTTCAACTTTGAAGAAAACTTGCCATACACAGTGAGGCTGCCTTTGTTATCATCTAACCCTTTCTTCATTTCTAGTTCTGCTTGTCCTTGCAATTATTCCTCTGGCTTAAGATGACTCGTGTAGGATCTCAGCACTGGAGGCCATAAACTGTGCATCCCTATCACTAAAGTTTCACCAGTCACCTTCAGAAGCAGGAATTAATGTTACCCAGCTGGGGTTTCTGGACCCCTGTATATCATACTGACTAGTACAAGTTCCATAATATTTTTGTGTTGCCATGTCCCTCTACTGCAAGCAACCATGCAAGTAACTGTTATCTCTAAGCTTACACAGTACTTAGGCTTTAAGTCCTTTGAGACTGAAACCTCACTTTATTTTATATAGATTAGATATAGACATAGATATAGATATAGATCATATGCATATACACATACACACATACATATATGCACAGTTCATACCTGTTACAATAGCTGTGCAAAGCATATAAACGATAACAATAATGGATCAGGCTGGCCATATAGACAACAGGACAGAAATATTTTGGCGTTTCATATTTTTTGCTTTCGGAGAGCTACAGCATCCTAGTGTTAGCTCTGCTATTTGTTCACAGCAACCACAACTACACTACTAAGTTAGGTTGGGTTTTGAGTACAGTACTCAGGAAAATCCTTGCTGCCTACACATTGGCTTACCCTTTGTAGGATGGAGAATCTCCTTCACACAAGGAAATTCAGACACAGAGGCTATAGCTCAATAAAACTGGGCAGTGCACTGCTCTTCTGGCCCTGTGGTCAGATAATGTATACTGGCAGTAGCTCTCCTACAAATTTTGTGGTATTTAGCCTTAGGTCTCCTCTGCACCTTGTGTGGTGTCCCTCTATCCCTCAGACATACCTTCAGAGACTTTGGAGTCAAGGGAGACCTGTATTGCAGCCCACCAGGGAAGGGTTTTCATAGCATGAACCCATGGGTGTGTGCTGTACACCTTGAGAGGTGGCACTGAGGGCATGTGTGTCCGTGATAGGACAGTGATGGAGGACAGAGAGAACCATATCAGTTTTGGCCACACAATCTACTAGGAACAGTCTGTTGCCCGTGTGCATAAGCTCTGCCTGGGAGAGTGCTAGTTGGCGGAGTCTAAAACAGTGCCAAGGAGCACGCTAATTCAGTGGTGTGGACTATCAGCAGCATACTGCTCAGCTTCACTTTCTGTTCTTGTTTTATTTAGCAAAATAATTGTAATCGGAGGGACTCCCAGCCTGTTCCTACAGATAGTGTGGAAGCCTTCGCTTCAGCCATCTGGCATAGCAAGCTGCGCCCACACACAGGCACTGCCACAGGCAGTGAGCATGGACCACATGACACCCAGCAATCCTTTTACTTGTCTGTGCCCTGGTTTTTCCCATGTCTGGTACAGGGATGGTGACGTTCCTTCTTTTTTGCTAAGGGTCTCGATATCTTTGGAAGAAAAAATTGAGAAGCGTTAGGGTGAAATACAGTCCACACAGTTAAAATCAGTATTGATGTAGTGATTTCTTAGAAGATCTTCATTGTTTTCCACAGTATTATTCCAATAATTAAACAGAAAGTTTGATCAGAAACACTTATCTCCACAAACAGCACATTTAGTAAGGCTAGTAAGCATTTCTTATGGGAAAAGACTACTGAGTTTAATAAATTGAAGCAGTGGACTTAAGCTTTTTGCTGAGTTTGTCTGAAAAAAAAGTCCAAACTAAATTGATAAAGCCAAATTTATGTTTTAATTAAAAAATCTATAGTCTTCAGCTTTCATTATAAAACATCTTTACAGCCTTAGGTATGAAATCTTATTATTTGTTTGTGTGCTTGCCTCTTGCAAGTAATGATGTTGTAGTTTTCTCAAAGTGTGGTATTCATAAAACTTTATTTTACAGCCCTATTTTATGGTCTAATTTCAAATAATCAGCTAGCAGTTATATCGTTTTAAATCTCAGGAATGCATGCAAACACGAGAAGCTCCTGCATGGTTCTGCGCAAGCAGAGGTAGATGTCCATGCTCAGGAAATGCTCCTCCATTTTGTCCTGGTCCTTCGCAGTTTCAAATGAACCCCCATCAAGTGCAAGGAAATCATTAGGTCCTCTGTTTTAGATAAAGATGATTAGGTTGCAAAGTGTAAAAGTTGGTTGTTTGGTTGGGGTTTTTATGTATCGTGGGACTTTTATGCAAAAACAAGGAATTGACCTTTCTAACAAACAGATGTGACCAGAGAGTTTATAGAAATCTGGCAAGATGTCCCAGTGACTGTGAGAGCAGATTAAATCACTGCTCCTGACAAGGAGTTCCTACCCCACGAGAGAAATCAGATCGTGGAAAACCACATTTTTAATCGAGGCAGCTCTTCTGGGGAAGAAAGTTTGTTCTGCCCCCTCCAACCAGCGGCGCCTAGAGCAGCATCTTCCTCATGCTGCGGTGACAGAGGAGAGGTTGTGCTGTTGCACACTCCCATCCCACCACAGCTGCATCCAGCTCTGTCTTAAAGTATTTCTATTTTGGCATAGCCACCTGTCAGCCAGTGCTTTTGTCAGGATAAGAATATTATCACTTCTTACGTGTAAAATATTCTTCCCCGCAGATCTCCCTGCCAGTTCAGTTCTGGTGCGAGTAGGATGGCTCATGGAGGTGCAGGGCAGAAACGCACTGCTGAAGTGGTGGAGTCTACCCACAATCGCTTCACATATTATTACAAAGTGGTGATCGGCTTTTGGTGCCTCGGGGCACCGAAGAGTGCTAGAGGCAGCGGGAGGTACCAGAGCTAGCCTTAATCCAGCACTAAGCGCACAGGATGTGCCAGCCTGAGGGGAACTCTGCCGCAGCTACAGTGTCACCAGCCCAGCCTAACTGACCTACAGCTATCTTAGCGCTCCCTGTGCTGGTACGCAGTTTCCACGTGCTCAGTACACGGGTGTCTGTGGATGCTTATTGTCAGCTGTCTCTGAGCTCTGGAAGCTGGACTACACTGAACTTGAAAGGCAGCAGACATGTGGCACTTGCATGCTTACACTCTGTGGAGTCATCCACATCAGAGTGTAACTGGGATGAAACACCACCAAACGCAACACGCATTGTCCTCACAGCGGCGTAAACAGAGATTTGAAGAGCTGAAAAACTGATTACGTCTCCCCAAGCCCAGCTGCTGGGAGCAATCCTCACAGCCCTTGGGGAAGGCTGTCTCTACCTCAGCTCCTATCTTCAGGTTCAGTTCGGTGAGGAATGGCTGGGTAACTGTGACCGTGCTCTGCTAGGATGAGCTTGTCCTGAGCCAGCGTGCTATGAGATCAAGGCTAGCTGTTTCACCAGCTTGGTTACCTTAAATAAATTTAAAAGTCACAGTGCTGCCAACAAACTTTGAAATCCAATTGGGTACAAACAGCTCCAGTTTTGGAGGATGCCAGTAAATAGAAGAATTGCCCTAGACCTCTATTTTTCTGTACAACCTTGAAGGCATAGAAATAGTTTGGCAGCATGGATGTGTAAGCATAGATTCTACTGCTGAAAATATCCTGTATAGTACAGTTAGTAAATTATGAGAGTTGTGAAGTATACAAATAAAAGTCTGTTTCATATAAACTCCAGTTATGCAAATTCAGCTCCAGGTCCAAAAGGCAAACCACAGCCTGTTTCTCTTACGCACTATCAGCAAAAAAAAAAAAAAAAACCACCCAACAATTTTTCAAGCTAATTTGTGCCTCCATCATCAGATATGTAATTCCAGAGCTTTAAATTTTATAGCTTGAAGCTCTCTCCTTCCAGAGGAGCTCAGTGAAGTCTGAAAGGGGATAGATTTTAACGCAAGCACCAATTTTTTCATATATCCCATCTGAAATGAGCTTATGAGGAGTATGTATGCATTATTCATCCCATGTACTGGCTAGAATTAATAACACATCCATTGCTTCTGATACATTATCAGTATGGAGCTGTTTACCTATATTGCACTTAGGTGAAATAATGTACAGACACAGGTTTACTTGCTTGAGAACATGATGCAAATTTTAAGGTTCAAATGATCACGGGAATTTCTCCTCAAAGTTCCTCAGTTTCCCCGGGCAACAATGTCCTTTGTGCATACAATTGATCTGTGTCTTCATTTGCCCTGGTTTCATTTTAACACGTTTCTTTCACCGCTTAGACTAAGGGAAGAGGGAAAGTCTATAAATCAATGACATCCTGTCGCGTCCCAACCTGAGAGGAGGAAGGAGAGCGACCAAGGTTCTAATGATCCCCTCGGACTAAATTAAGGTGAAATGACACCAAACGATCCATTACACATTTTATTTCAACTCAGAAGTAACTTGAACTTGGAAAGGCAACTCGAACTTGAAAACATGGAAAAGCGTTGATGGTGGGGTCCTTATGAAGAATATTTGTAAAAGAAGAGGAAGAGGAAAAGAAAGGGGGGGGGGGG